>JASAND010010838.1:0-18967 GCA_030248195.1 Trissonchulus latispiculum | reverse complement strand
AGTAGTAATTTAATGCCAGTCAACACAATACCATTAATACATACGATTAATTCACGTAAACATGTAAACATTTAAAACAAAAGTCAAGGTTACATTTTTCCACGAATACAAGAGACAACTAATAAGGTTGACCAACGATGGTCGAGTTGGGCCGATTGTCGACTACTGATACTCGACCACCTGATTCGACAGAGAATTCAATTAAGGCTATATTTCTTTTAAAACTGTATAAGGATGGACTCAAAGCAATTTCCGCAGGCAAGCAGTTCCAAAATTTAACAACTCTCGAATTGAAAAAGTTTTTTCTTATGTCTAATCGAGCATACGTAGTTTGTAGTTTGAGTGGGTGACCCCTGGTTCCTGGTACTTTGCATATACTGAAAAATTCATCAAATCTTAGATCCACTAAATTATTAAATATTTTGTATACTAAAGTCAAATCCTTATGTATTCGTCTAGTTTCAAGCGTAGGTAACTTTAAATGAATAAGACGCTGCTCATAACTTAGATTCCTTAACCCAGGCAAACGCCTGGTGAACAATTTTTGAACCCGTTCAAGCATATAAATATCCTTATTCAAATAAGGATTCCATATTTCACTACCGTATTCTAATTTAGACCTAACAAAAGCGATATATAGTTTAACCAGAAAAGGAATGGATCTACAATGAAAATTCCTGTAAATCAGATTTACCATTTTGAACCCAATTTTAGCAATATATGCAATATGATTAGAAAATTTGAGATTATTGGACATAATTATTCCTAAGTCTCTAACCTCACTCATACTATTTATAAGATGACCATTAAACCAGTAAGAGTTACAATCGTTTCCATGCCCTAGGTATAACATATTACACTTTTCAAAAGCAACTTTTAACTTATTTTCGGTACTCCATTCAGCGATGCTGTCTATGTCAGCCTGACATTGAATCCAGTTTTGTGTAGAATTTCGAACTAGATAAAATTTTGAATCATCTGCAAAAAGTTTTGCAACCATATATTGAAGACAATCTTCAATATCATTCATAAAAATCAAGAAAAGATGAGGCCCAAGTATACTGCCTTGCGGAACTCCGGAAGTTACACTTGTAATTTCAGATTGAGCGTTACCTATCTGCACATACTGCTTCCGATTTAACAAGTAATTTTGAAACCACTTATACATTTTACCTCGAATACCGTAGCCTTGCAATTTTTTTAACAAAATAGAATGCGATACTGAGTCAAAAGCTTTAGCAATGTCCAGATATAGAACGTCTAACCACTTCATACTATCTAAAGCTTTTGTCCAGTCATTAAGGGTTTGCAACAACTGACTTATAGTAGATCTTTTTGATCTAAAGCCGTGTTGACTACTAGAGATTAACTTGTGGGATTCGATAAATTCCATAAAAGTTTCATCAACTATAGATTCCATAGTTTTAGCACTGGAACAAAGCAAGCTGATAGGACGGTAATTTTTTAAATTATGTTTAACACCTTTTTTGAACACCGGTGTCAATTTAGCCAATTTCCATTCATCTGGCAAAGTAGACGTTTCAAAAGAACATTGGAAAATTTGAGAAAGGGGATATGCTACAAATTCAGCAAACGTAATTAAAAACCATTGCGGAATGCCATCCGGTCCACAACTAAACTTTGGTTTCATTTTTTGAAGATGGCGTAAAACATTTGCACTGCTAAAGTTACAGTTGCTAAGGCTCTTGTGAGTACGCGGAGCAAAGTTAATATTTACATTATCATCAACAGAATATACTGAAGCAAAATAGTCATTAAACGCGTTAGCTTTAGCATCATCCTCAACAATTATCCTAGAATCATCCCTCTTAATAACTGGAATTTCTAATTTTGGCGACAGACTCGATTTAACATACGACCAGAATTTCTTTTCGTTCTTTGATTGCAAAATTTTAGCTTCAAAATTATAAAGATCTTTACGTTTCAAACCACGTGAGTATCTTGCTGCAGTCTCCCACTTTGTTTTATTTGCTAAAGTAGGCCTTTTTCTAAACAGTCTATGAAGGCGTTTTTGACGCTTATGTGATTTAAAAGTTAGTGCAGACCAGTTACATTTATTTGGAGATAAATCACATAAGGGCACATGCAGATTTATGATGTCTACTATTTTAGACTTGAAGAGGGTCCATTTACTATTACCGATTTTTCGGCGGCCTCCGGCCTCCGGTTCACCCGCCAAAACTTCCCCTCCTGCACATGTCTGGTTAGCGCCCTCATATAACCTCTTGGCTGAGCAGCCAAGCAATAACAACAACAACAACAACAACTACAACAACACGACCAACGTCCGCTGACTAAATGTGCCTACTGTCTCGCTCAGCAGAGCTCACCTGTTGGCGGACCGACAAATGTGGCTTATTTTTTCATCTATGCTAAAATGTCACCTAAGCTATGTAGCTTTTCAGGTGGCAAGCTGCAGAGCTGGTTCAAGGTGTTTGTTGATGTTTTTGAACCACCTGAAGCGGTTGAACTGTTTACATTATTTCTCCCACAAATTCTTAGAAGACTTCTAACAACGTTGGAAGATACATAAAATTCCTATTTCCGTTTTAAGAAAACAGCGGATTTTATAGATCGATTTTGATAGTTTTTGGATTAATCGCAAGAAAGTTTGCTTTGCTGCATCTGGAGACAAAATCATTCTTCCATTTTCTCGAGCAGAGCAGCTAAACCTACAATATCGGTCTAATCGTGCTACGTGGTCCCGCGGATAATTTTTGGGAAGCCTAATTCTTCCCAATACTGACTTTGCTGTTGACAATATTGTCTCCATACTTCTTCAAGACCTTTTAACTTACTGTTTGCACATAATCAGCCACTGACGAACCAGGCATGAAACCATACGATTTCACTATGATTCAAATAAAGTAAGTGCACACACAGAAACAAATAAAGATACTTCCATTTGAAATCTTTTGACTAAGTTTCTGATGCTGATCTTTACGATACTACTGAATCTGTACTTCCCAAATAGACATCTAATTGGAAATCAGTTCGCCATTGCAACAAGCGCTGATCAGTTTATGCAAAAGTTCTCCATATGACAGGAGGATTAGCAACTGGAAAAGTTGAAAACGCCCATTCGTGTTCTGACTGAAGCAGGCAAACATGATATGATGTGATATGATGTGTTATACATGATAATGAGTAGGTGTATATGTCGTGGTCTTTTTGCGAAATTGGTCTTTTCGCGAAAAGACCAACATTTTCGGTTTTTTCGCGAAGTGCCCGGTCACATTGAGAAATTAGTTTAAACTACGCTCATTTCTGCTACCAGCCCGGTCTTTTCGCGAAAAGACCAAGCGTGTTGGGCTTTTTGCGAAATAAGTCAAATCATAACAATATTTATGAAAGCTGATTCATTTATGATGCAAAATTTATGGGGTCTGCTCTGTATTAGCAAACAATAAATTTTTAATTTTTGGGCTTCGGTCAATTGAATGCTTCGAGTATAACAACATACGATATACGAGTTTTATTAATATTTTGTCAATAGCATAAGACAAGTAGGATATTTTTATTTTTAAGTATGGCTTTGGCTCTCTCAAGGTTGTTCATTTGTTTTCATTTTCATTTTCGATGCCAACTACTGTTAATGTGAGTATATACTAGTCTATGACGTATGAGATAAGAACTCAGGCAAGAATTATTGTAGTCATGCGCGTAGCCAGGGGGGGGGGGCATGCCCCCCCCCGAAATCGGAGACAAAAGAAAAATTTTTAATGAGTAGCAGCAGTGCGAGAAAAATTTTCGCCTGCGGCGCTACATTTCAACGAAAATATCTCAAAACCTCCAGATTTTGCTTGAAATTTTCAACCAACTGTTTAGTTGCGGCAGAAATTTTAGAGTGTTTTTGGCTTGCCCCCCTCCGAAATTTTTTTCTGGCTACGCTAGTGATTGTAGTGAAGCCTCTTATTTGAAATATTTGCTAATACAGAGCTGACCCCACAAATTTTGCATCATAAATGAATCAGCTTTCATAAATATTGTTATGATTTGACTTATTTCGCAAAAATCCCAACACGCTTGGTCTTTTCGCGAAAAGACCGGGCTGGTAGCAGAAATGAGCGTAGTTTAAACTAATTTCTCAATGTGACCGGGCACTTCGCGAAAAGACCGAAAATGTCGGTCTTTTCGCGAAAAGACCAATTTCGCAAAATTAGACCACGACATATACATCCTATATAATATATATTTAGTACTAAAAAGTTTTGCAGAGTGCACCAAAAACAGTGCACCCAAAACTTGTTGGTATCGGTAGCCGGCCGGCCGGTTCGTGTCACCCGTCCAACCGGCCGCGTTTACAGGTCCGGGTCAGCCGAGTAGAAAACCAAAACTAGCCTATGCATGGGATGACCAAACCATATATAAGAATTATTCTTACTTATCATTTGAATAGACAGACTAGTGCTTGCGTTATGATGAACACCATTGTTATTAACCTTCTAATTCATCTTCACTCACCGTTTTAACATAATCACCCAAAGATGGGAGAACCATGAATGCAGATTGCGCTAATCCAACAATACTTGCTACAATAATAACAATTGGAAAAATAAACAATGGAAAGAAGTTTCATGGCATTAGGCCATATTTGGTATCGTTGCACTAAATGTGTAATGAAGTGGGTAGGATTGGGGTTCCAAATTTCACCACAGTGAATGTTCGTTCCGCAACAGTCTATCACGACTGACTCTGGGTATCAACCACTTCGAGTACACGGAAGGCTGACGCGTTTATCGGTGAGGATAAACTTAGGCACAGGATCTTCGGAAGGTGATTTGTCCAGAACCAAAGATTCCTTGCAGTCAACCTGGATAGGGTCTAGGCGTGAGTTCGTTTGATGAAGGATGGGGATCCAAGGGATATCAGTAGCAAGCGGGGTCGACACTTGCTGTTTCTGGATAGACGAATCAGGTCTGTATCAAAGAACACTGATTGAGAATCTTGATTGTCAAATCAAGATTCCAGCACGATGAGGGCGATGTCTTTGTCGGGACCAAGGGTTCAATTTAAACACTTACTTGTGTAGGGGCTGTGAGTCCAAATGTTGATCTAATCCTTATGTACTAATCAGTGGATTCGGTATTAGGACACAACAATTTAATGACAGTAGCTATAGAGGTATTAGCAATGATAATTATGACAATAAACAATGAACAGGATTATTATAGTGCGTACAGGAAATGGAACAGGTTACAAATCACAAACTATATGCTGTATAGACAATTAGACAAACAACAGTAGTTTGCCAGAGTTGCCAGTATCTGATATACCCAAATTATTAGTTATTGTTGTTAGGGACAAGGTTCAGATGACTAAACTCAACTCTACTCTATTCCTCTTTCTTTCCTTTCTTGACTAGCTGACCAACAAGTTATTAGCCTATTACCAAACTCTATCGTGCAATCCCTATATGCTTGTGTTCGTGTGATTAGATTATAACTCTTCTACCGTCCTCCTTACTAAAGGACAAAACAATATCAATAAGATAAACCACTAGACAATTTAAGTTAACTAAATTAAAGGGATTAGTAGTACAAAGTTTCCGGTCTTTGGGTGAGCCCGAAATGCTAGTAACAATAGCACTCTCGGTTGCTATACGGTTGCCAAGGGTCAAACACAAGGGGGGTCCGGTTGGGGGAATTCCTGGTCCGTTTATGGGTGTTAGTACAGGTTATATTTAATTTAATCTCTTCTTTAAATTCTCTAATTCCGATTGATTTGAAGAATACTGAATAGATTAGGCCCAGGGGCAGGGGGTAACAACCCCTTCAATGAGACGGACGATGAGCTCGAAAAGATTCATCTTTTTAAATCGAAAGTATAAGAGTCAGTTTATAGTAATCCAAAACAAGCTTCTAAGTTCACTTCGTTAGGTTTTAGGTCCCACTATAGACTTTGGTGCTGAGCTTGGAATCGTCTCCGCCTTAATTACCAAATCTCGACCACACAGGTTCCAATTGTACCTTATGCTAACAGTTTCCAATCCGACAAGAAGTTCTGCTTAATTCCAACTGACAGGTCCTCTTCGGGACAATGGCTACCACTAATATCTCTGTCTGACTAAACGTAATGAATAAGATTCCAACGGGCTGCTCGTCTGATTATGATCCAGGCAGGACTGATTCTCCTTCTCCGCACCTGAATCAAATGGGTTAAAACCCATTAATACAAGTTATAGGTGCGGGATTCGAACCCAGCAACCATTACTCACATTTTGGCTTTCTGAACTTAGAACAAACTCGTACAAGTCAAGTTTGTTGTGAAAGTTTGCAATTCGAGCGCATTAACACAAGTTCTGAATGATTTGAATAAGATCACGATACTTAAAATTGGTTATAGGTAAAACGTTAGTTTTTAGGACAATTTCTTGCGTTCTCGTGCAAGAAATTGTGCCTTCGATGTGAAACTGTGATTTCAACTTGATTTCTCTTTGTACAGTCTGCTTCTGTACAATTAAAACCTATTACTCGAATTTGATACACTTTTGGGTCCTTTAACAGCAGATAGGTACCCGTTTATTCGACTAACACAAGAGACATTAATTTGGTTGAGGTGGTCAAGTTTAGGACCTTTTGTTTTCCGGGTCCTAGCAAGGAAGGTAACAACTTCCTATCTTTGATAAGTGTTATTTAATTAGAAAGCGATCTGCACGTGAATTTTGATGAGAGCACAATACTTGGATGTAGAGTTCTTAGTTTCGCGAGTTTAGGTAAGGAAGGTAACAACTTCCTGTTATTAACAAACATTAGCAGATTAACAGAGAGTTAACATTCTATTTTAATGAAAATATCATAATTTAACGTAGAACCTCTGTTCTTTACTGGGTTCTACCAAGGGAAGGTAACAACTCCCCATTTTATGAGTGTTAAACGTTGAAAACTAGATAATTCACAAGACTGATGATTTTAGCCTTTTATTAGAAGATGGTTCTGGTGCTCTATCCATAATACTTACGTAACTAACGGTTGATTTGCTTATTTCGGTATATTATCAATTATTGCCTAATATTAGTTAAAATCGTCAGAATGTTGAAATCGATTATTGCCATTTGTGGGTAATTAACATGGATGACTTTCGCATTAGTCGTAAATGAGCAAGGTTGATTTTTCAACCTTGCTAACCTTTACGAAACGGGATTTGAGTAATTTTGTCTTTGAACGTGAACACCGACATGAAATGGTGTTAGGCCGCGGTTGCGGTCATTATTAGGAGCAGAACATACATCGAATGCGGCTAACTTGACTAGAAATGGCAATAATATCGCGTTCTGACTTTAGAAACAAAGATATAGCAAATACAACTAGAAACTAGGTTCACTGCAGCTTAATTTATATTAATTCGACAGCGAGACCGACCATCTGATAGATTCCCGTTCTTGCGATTCGTCCGCACTCTTGACAAAGAGTGGCTTACGCGGACGAATCGAGGATATTCAAATTCAAGCTGATGAGGACCCAATACGGAGTCCCCGTGACTCTAGGTCCTAAACCTTATCCTCATGTGCATATTTGCCAAACAGTATCTAAACCTAGATTTCCGACGCAACTGAGTAATCGCAAACTTCCAGATATGCATACAAGACTTGCACCCTAAAACTACATTACTTACTACTACTTTTCCTGCGTGCTATCGGAGTTCTAATATAATTTCGACACTTCATACAAACCATGCACACGGAGAATCCATAACCATTCAGACGGTCACTTATTCGATTACGATTGACAACTACATTACATAAAACATACATACAAAAGTCCTAGGTAAACTAGTATTGAGCTACGTAATCCTATTTGTTAATTAAACACAATTATGCAACATTTATACAATGCCTAAATTAATAACCACTTATACCTCACTTGTGCAACATTCAGACTAGAACAAACTCTTATTAATAAAAATGCAGTCATTCATACAAATCACACATACACTTCATTCCTGCTTAGGATCTGAGTCTTGATCACTCCAGCGATGCTCACAACCTTCATCGGACAGAAGGAGTTTCCGCGAGTCAACGCACATACAGTCATAGAAGTCAATACAATGCCATTCATACGATTCACACATACACAACCATTCAATTTCTTAGGTAAACACCTATCTAGCTAATCCTGAAAGTAGACAAGCGATCCAAACGAGGTCTGACTCTAATTAATACTAAGTAACCTATGCTCCTAGCTATTATTTTAAACATACTAAATTAATTAAATTGTAACAAGAATTTTGTTATGAGTTTTAGGTTTCTAAAACTCAGTTTATAGCGCGGAATTTTAGCAATTTTAAGAACTTTGCAATTTTGAGAAAGCCGTGTGAGTAATGATTGCCAAGCAATCATTACTAAACCAAAACTACTAATACCAAGTAAAGCTACTAACAATAATCAGGTTAATTAAACAATGGGGAAGCCGGTCATTCCCCGTGAAAAGCTTGATTATAAATACGTTTAGAGACTGATTATTTTAACATTCAGATTTGGGATTTGTTTTACGTTTTAACAGCCTAATAATTTTGATACCGACCTACGACAAACAATTATAGAATAACAACAGTGATTTTAAGGCTTAACAAAGCCTGAGGTCAAAACAGTATGGCCGGCAACTCCTAGTTGCCGGCTGTGGGGTGAAGATTTCTATTAACTAGCTCAATAAAAAACAGGGTCGTAGCAAAGGGACCCTCTAACTCAAACTTGGAGGTTGGGGTTCCCACTTAAATATCCCAGTATTCTACTTTAAACCCCAAATTTAGGTCAAAAGGACCTTGATAAAAAGGTGAAAATAAAAAGGTGAAAAACATGGTCGTGGCTTGACCAGAAAAGTGCAACTAAAAAATAACAACATAAATGAATGGAATAGTTGGAGGTGGAGGTCAACAAACCTCGGCATATAAAGAGTATCGGCACTAAAAACAGAAAAACGGAAACAGGGACAATTCTCAAGACCTCCATCAAACAGGAGGGGTTTACATGAGCTGTCAATTTATTTAAAATAATAAAATAAAAATGAAGAATGAAGAAAATGAAATAAAATAAAGTAAAAGTGGCCTAAGGCCCACGCATGCTATCATAACTAAAATATGGCCTTAGGCCCAGAATGTTGAGTAAAAAGGGGCTCTTCGGCCCAAAAGATGTGTATAAAAAATGGCCCATTGGCCTCAAAAGTGTATACAAAAATGGCCTGAAGGCCCCAATAAACACATAATAAAAAAAATGTGGCCCAAGGCCAAAAATGCAGAAAAATGGCCAAAATGGCCTTTAGATCCTAAGCTTTTGTCTCTCAATTCTTTGGCCAGGTATAAAAAAACCTATTCGGCCCTAGTTGGTAAGTGTTCGTTGAAATTCTCAATTCTTTTCTGGCCCGAAGGCCAGAAAAGTCCTACTATTTTCCTAACCGGGGAGATGCGCTTTAGCCCCCATGCAGTACCAACTGCACTGGATAGCGCATAAAGGGGAGGGGGAAGCAACCGCTTTCGGTTGCTCTCAAACGAACACTGATTTAAAAATAAAATTTTGGACCGAGCTGACAGTTTTGCTGACAGCTCGGTGACAGGTCATTAGCGAGACCTGGAGCTCGCTTCTTCTTTGATTCTAAGGCAAAGCTTCTAGAAGATTCTAGAACCTTCTAGAAGCTTGCCACCTTTTCTGTGTGCTGCGCTGCAGCGGGCTGACCCAGCTGGCCGTTGGGGGTGGAAATTAATGAGATTTTGGATTTATTGCCCCCCAACTGACCCAATTTTGATATATTTTGGGGGCCGAAACTTGGCGAAATTTTGCGAAACTTTTGCTAACACATAAACGCAACCAAAGGGAATACTTTATGAAATTTCATAACTTTAACGAATTATTACACAAGAAATATAATTTTCTATAAGTTACAATTTATATCGTGATAATCTACGTACTTATCTACATACACCTAGCTAATTACATTTATTTTATTATTATTATTAAGGGGGGGTAAGCCCCCTCTAATTCCAATAACTTGGGCTTATCCTACTATTTTCCTTTTCTTTTTCTTGTTGGCCTTGTCCTCGGCCAAAAGTTCAAGCGAGGACAACTGCTAGGCCCAGAAGAAAGAGGCCTAGCAGAGAGAGAAGAAAGAAAGGAGGTAGGGGGAATAACACCTGACTTAGGTGCAGACTGGGAGGTAGACAACCTCCCAGACAATAAAAAGGAAAAAGGTTTGCCTTAACTTTAAGGCAAAGAAAGCCAATTTTAGTACACTCCTTTTTGGAGTGATAAGATTACGAAACGAAAAGTAATCTTATAAAAACATTTTTGTTCATAACTTTCTTATTATTGGGAGTTGAAAAGTCGGGTTTGGATTTTTCGAATCAGAATCAAATTCTCTTTCATATAAGCCCAAGTCATTTTTCGGCCAAAAATATTAAAATTAACTAATTACTACCTATCTAACGTATAATTATTACTAATTAACCTTACCTAACTACGTACTTAGCTATTTTGCACCCAATATCGAACCATCTTCCAATATTCATTGTTTTAAATGCACATTTCCTATTTTATAGGCAATTTTACGACTAATTTTCGCCTTGATTATACGCATAAACTTTGTGTTTCAGGTTTATGACTTCCTGCTAACTAGCATATGAGCGTTAATAAATAATTTATCTTTACAGGGAGGACTATACTTGACTACTATGGGCGGTGCTCACCAATTCACCTAAGTTTAGTTTGGTTGTCGACTGTTATCTTCGAGTGGAGGTAACAACTCCGTTTACTAAAGGGATGATAAACCGAAGGGATTGGGGGTTAAGTATCCTTCTTCACCTTTCCTGGATTAGTATCATTAGTAGTCACGCGTTAGTAAGACTTAATTAATCTTAAAATCACGTTCGAGACTAGTATTGATGTCTTAATTGAATGTGAACCTTGACTCTATTGGTGAATTTCCTAATTTCTACTGAATACTGGCAACTCTAGCTAAACGAACATGATAATATACACAATTATTGCTTGGACATTATTTGACAATTACATTCCATGTTGATGATCTTCGCTTTTCCTTGTGGTTCCATGGCATGACAATTCGTCCCAGTGATTTGATTATTTTGAAACTTCCATTAAGGCTGACTTTAGATTACTTTTAATATTTTATTTTGTTAATTCCATTACAACCTCCACAAATAAAATGGTTAGGTTTTTAATTAGGGGGAAGGATTAAAACGTTCCGAACAAAAGACCCTCGACCAAATGAAAGCATTGCTCAATTCTTCTCGCATATACAACATTTCAATTCTCGTACATACTTTCCAATTACTAACTTCTACTGTAAGAAGGACGGATAAAGATTATGTTAAACTACTGCGTGTATTGCGTTCTAAACTCTTAATCTTATCTATCTCATAACTGTGATCTATTACTAACAATCACTTCTTACTTCCTTACTTATTGACTTTCTTTATACCGTTTGATAATCAATATCTACACATTTCCTTTCAGGTGGGGTCGACCTTCTACGGGTCCGTTCTGCAACCACCATATCTCTTCTATCTCAGCTACTATAATCTAATTTGCATATTTCTTCCTTAGGTGGGGTCGACCTTCTACGGGTCCGTTCCGCAACCACCATATCTCTTCTATCTCAGCTACTATAATCTAATTTGCATATTTCTTCCTTAGGTGGGGTCGACCTTCTACGGGTCCGTTCCGCAACCACCATATCTCTTCTATCTCATTCTCTAGACACTATACAATTGCATATACTCATGTTAATCGGGGTGACAACCCGATTTCTCTTAGTATCTGGGTAACAACCAGATATCTTAGGATTGGGATGACAACCCAATCATTTACCATCTTTATATGATTTCCTTGTCCCTTTAAGAAGTTTAAATAAAATACCAGCTACTTCTTTAATGGTTTCCGTTTCACTTATTCATACTAACATTACTTCGTACATAATTACCCAATACTCATTATAATTTCCAATGGTCATAATCATCGCATACTGTCCTACTAATAATTCGTCCTTTGAACTTCCAAAACTTCGAATTACAAAAATGAGTGCTTTTCTTCATGACCTAATTCAAAAGTAGCTAACTGGAAATATTAGTTCGTTAATTAATTCTTCACATATTTCTGAACTGTCTTCCCTTTCTTTATGTTATACTTCAATTCTGTCTTCAATTAGTAGCTGGTAACACTGCACATTACTACATCATATAAGCACACAACAAAATCAACTAATGAGATTCTTCCTCCATTAACTCTATTAATCCTCAAAAGTCCATAACTTCTTAGAAAATCTTTTCAGCTTTCAGAAACGAGTATAACCAAACCGATTTTGGAAAGTAAGGATTTTTCTCAAGGTTCGTCGCAAGCAATGATATACATACATAATAAGAATAAAAACATTACATAGCTTACTACATTACTACCTTCTGTTCACCCATTAACAATTAATATAACGTAACAATAGCTGCCCATACATTCAACAAAATATACATATAACTAGGCTGTACATTATTAATCAATCATTTCATTCAACAGTAGCATAGACGAATTTTTATAGTAAGTTTTCTAATAACATCTGCAAAACGCATGAACGAAACTTCCCGCATATGCTATATACAAGCGAATCACAATACAACCCGAATTACAGATAACAGATGTAAATATAGAACAATACTTACGTAATATTTTTGGTTTTTACGATTAAATACTTTTTTGTATTTTCTTTCAAATATGTTTCTTTTTAGACATTTTTCATCACTTTCTCTCACACTTTGTACATTATCAAGCAGTCATACTAGGGGAGCTCCTTTTACTGACCGTACGGGTCATAGGTGAGGATTTCATTCAGGTAATCCTCCATGTCTTCTTCCTCAAGCGGGGATTCGAGTTCACGCTCATCAACGGATTCCCGGATAGAGCGAGCTTTCTCGTGGGCGATCAGTTTGAGTTCGCCGATTTGCCTCCAGTATTCGATCACAGGTATAATACCTGCGTCGAGGCAGCTGTCTAGGGCTCTTAACTCTCGTTGGATGTAAGCGGGTACGTCGTCCCGCCATTCCTCCGGTAGGAGGGAAATCTTGATGTCTAAGGGGGGAAGGGGATCCAGATCCGGGTCCAGTTCGTCAGAGGAGGCCTCGTTCTGATTGAGGCCGAGGGCGTCCTCAAGCCGACGAAGGAGCGGATCGTTAGGTAGCTCCTCCTGCGATTCCTTTGGAGGGGGAGGGAGATTAGTGGCATATTCCTTTGACCATTCGGACGCATTTGGCGGGACGATGACTTCAATGCCAGCAGGGATTCGAGGATTGCTGTAGTATGGATGGACGGGAGGAACCCTTTCTTCATCTGCTTCTCCATCGGGGGATAGACGTGTCTCAGGTTGGGAATCTTCCTCAGAATCTTCCTGTTCCTCATCACCACTCCGATTCTCCCCGACAGAAAAGTCTGAGGATTCCGACTGGGGGGACGGAGAATTCTGGGCTGGCAGAGGACCGATAGGGTTGGCTAGCGTCGGGTATGGCGCTTCAGATCCATAGGGCGGGGGAGGCAAAAGGGGTACCGTAATTTTAAGTTTCGGATCATTGATGAGTTGGACCATGTCCTGTCGCAGATCCTCGAGGCTCGTGATGAACAAGGCCCCATCTCCAGGCGTCATGGACTTCTTGTTGATCATTTTGTAGAATGTCCGGAATGAGGCTTGAATTTTATCGTGGGCGGTCATGAAAGGGGAGGAGAGGAGAGAGTTCTCATACTGAATTTGGGCTCTGCGGATGTGAATTCCCGCAGCATCCGACTTAACCTTGAAACCAGGGTACATGAGGGAGGGGGATATTCTTCTTTCTCAGGAATCATCTTGTAGAGATGTTGGCTGCCATAATTTTCTGGCACATGATGTGGATGGGAATTCAGATCTGGCACGGTGGTGTAAGTGCCTTGACGGTGGGGGACTTTGATAGGGCAATTGGTACTGGCTTTGGGCTGTCCTGGCTGGGCAAGTGGGATACCACAATACACACACTTGTCGACCTTCTGTTGTCTGGGGGCCACAGTGAGTGGCCGGAATCCCTGAAATGGGACGTTTGGGGAAGGTACCGGGGCGCGGTGCCTTATCGGCTGACCAGCCAAAGTTGGGATTGGGACCCGAAGTCCCGGGAGAACCATAGGGTTCCTGAAGGCACTATTTTGAGACAACTCCATTAGCGGGGAGCGGGAGTAGGCTGTTTTAGCAGCATATACAGCACCTCTCCAGCGCGATCAAACGCTTTTTCGATTTTCTGCAAGATATTTCCTTTTCAAAGTAGCCATTTTTCACTGGAGGTACCCTAAATCTGACTAAAACCAAAATGGTGACCCCCTCATTTTTCTAAGGTCTTTAGTCTCCTATTATTGAGGCTGTTTTAGCAGCATATACAGCTCCTCTCCAGCGCTTTCAAACACTTTTTTCGATTTTTGCCAAAATTTTTCCAATTCAAAATAGCCATTTTTCAGTGGAGATGCCTCAAATCTGCCTCAAACTGAAAAGGTGACCCCCTCTTTTTCTAAAGTTTTTAGTCTGCTATTATACATATACATATATACATATACAGCACCTCCCCAGCCGGTTCAAACGCTTTTTTCGATTTTCAGCAAAAGTTTTCCTTTTCAAAATAGCTATTTTTTCAGTGGAGGTACCCTAAATCTGCCTGAAACTGAAAAGGTGACCACCTCTTTGTTCTAAAGTCTTTAGTCTCCTATTATTGAGGCTGTTTTAGCAGCATATGCAGCACCTCTCCAGCGCTTTCAAACGATTCCTTCGATTTTCAGCAAAATTTTTCCTTTTCAAAATAGCTATTTTTCAGTGGAGGTACCCTGAATCTGCCTGAAACTGAAAATTTGATCCCCTCTTTTTTCTAAAGTCTTTAGTCTCCTCCTATTATTGAGGCTGTTTTAGCAGCATATACAGCACCTCTCCAGCGCGATCAAACGCTTTTTCGATTTTCTGCAAGATATTTCCTTTTCAAAGTAGCCATTTTTCACTGGAGGTACCCTAAATCTGACTAAAACCAAAATGGTGACCCCCTCATTTTTCTAAGGTCTTTAGTCTCCTATTATTGAGGCTGTTTTAGCAGCATATACAGCTCCTCTCCAGCGCTTTCAAACACTTTTTTCGATTTTTGCCAAAATTTTTCCAATTCAAAATAGCCATTTTTCAGTGGAGATGCCTCAAATCTGCCTCAAACTGAAAAGGTGACCCCCTCTTTTTCTAAAGTTTTTAGTCTGCTATTATACATATACATATATACATATACAGCACCTCCCCAGCCGGTTCAAGCGCTTTTTTCGATTTTCAGCAAAAGTTTTCCTTTTCAAAATAGCTATTTTTTCAGTGGAGGTACCCTAAATCTGCCTGAAACTGAAAAGGTGACCCCCTCTTTGTTCTAAAGTCTTTAGTCTCCTATTATTGAGGCTGTTTTAGCAGCATATGCAGCACCTCTCCAGCGCTTTCAAACGATTCCTTCGATTTTCAGCAAAATTTTTCCTTTTCAAAATAGCTATTTTTCAGTGGAGGTACCCTAAATCTGCCTGAAACTGAAAAGGTGATCCCCTCTTTTTTCTAAAGTCTTTAGTCTCCTACCCCTATTATTGAGGCTGTTTTAGCAGCATATACAGCACCTCTCCAGCGCGATCA
This sequence comes from Trissonchulus latispiculum, assembly GCA_030248195.1. Lineage (NCBI taxonomy): Eukaryota > Metazoa > Nematoda > Enoplea > Enoplida > Ironidae > Trissonchulus > Trissonchulus latispiculum. Next base: position 3,305 of record JASAND010010838.1, on the reverse strand, counting down.
AACGCTTTTTCGATTTTCTGCAAGATATTTCCTTTTCAAAGTAGCCATTTTTCACTGGAGGTACCCTAAATCTGACTAAAACCAAAATGGTGACCCCCTCATTTTTCTAAGGTCTTTAGTCTCCTATTATTGAGGCTGTTTTAGCAGCATATACAGCTCCTCTCCAGCGCTTTCAAACACTTTTTTCGATTTTTGCCAAAATTTTTCCAATTCAAAATAGCCATTTTTCAGTGGAGATGCCTCAAATCTGCCTCAAACTGAAAAGGTGACCCCCTCTTTTTCTAAAGTTTTTAGTCTGCTATTATACATATACATATATACATATACAGCACCTCCCCAGCCGGTTCAAACGCTTTTTTCGATTTTCAGCAAAAGTTTTCCTTTTCAAAATAGCTATTTTTTCAGTGGAGGTACCCTAAATCTGCCTGAAACTGAAAAGGTGACCCCCTCTTTGTTCTAAAGTCTTTAGTCTCCTATTATTGAGGCTGTTTTAGCAGCATATGCAGCACCTCTCCAGCGCTTTCAAACGATTCCTTCGATTTTCAGCAAAATTTTTCCTTTTCAAAATAGCTATTTTTCAGTGGAGGTACCCTAAATCTGCCTGAAACTGAAAAGGTGATCCCCTCTTTTTTCTAAAGTCTTTAGTCTCCTCCTATTATTGAGGCTGTTTTAGCAGCATATACAGCACCTCTCCAGCGCGATCAAACGCTTTTTCGATTTTCTGCAAGATATTTCCTTTTCAAAGTAGCCATTTTTCACTGGAGGTACCCTAAATCTGACTAAAACCAAAATGGTGACCCCCTCATTTTTCTAAGGTCTTTAGTCTCCTATTAGTGAGGCTGTTTTAGCAGCATATACAGCTCCTCTCCAGCGCTTTCAAACACTTTTTTCGATTTTTGCCAAAATTTTTCCAATTCAAAATAGCCATTTTTCAGTGGAGATGCCTCAAATCTGCCTCAAACTGAAAAGGTGACCCCCTCTTTTTCTAAAGTTTTTAGTCTGCTATTATACATATACATATATACATATACAGCACCTCCCCAGCCGGTTCAAGCGCTTTTTTCGATTTTCAGCAAAAGTTTTCCTTTTCAAAATAGCTATTTTTTCAGTGGAGGTACCCTAAATCTGCCTGAAACTGAAAAGGTGACCCCCTCTTTGTTCTAAAGTCTTTAGTCTCCTATTATTGAGGCTGTTTTAGCAGCATATGCAGCACCTCTCCAGCGCTTTCAAACGATTCCTTCGATTTTCAGCAAAATTTTTCCTTTTCAAAATAGCTATTTTTCAGTGGAGGTACCCTAAATCTGCCTGAAACTGAAAAGGTGATCCCCTCTTTTTTCTAAAGTCTTTAGTCTCCTATCACGCATGGGCAATGCCTGCACAACCCCTGCACATGTGCAGGCTAGGAAGAATTTACCCCCGCGCAGTGCGCCGCAAAAAGTTTAGCCCCGCGCAGCAAAATCTTAGCCTGCGCAACTAAATTTTACCCCCGCGCAGCAAACGTTCTAGACGTTTACATTTTTACGTTTTACACGTTTTACATTTACTTTTACACTTTTTACGTCTTCGAATCAACACTTTCACCTAGAAATAAATATATTGGTTTTTGCAATGAACGTTTAGCAAAAAGTTGTACTTTGCCCGACTTTGACGGCTTGTAACTTTTTCTGGGTGCATCGGGGACCCTTCAATGACGGATTATGAAATGTAAAGCAATTAATTCTCTATCGATTGGTGGCAGTCCCACCTCTCTAGGTGGTCTCAGTAAAAAACGGCAGCCAAAAAGGTAAAACTGGTCATTTTCAACCGCTTTCCCTGAGAAGTCTTGGGCAGTGAAGGTTGATGTTTCCCAGCTGAATTTGTTTTTAATACACTGATTTTTGCCAAGCCATAAGGTTGCACAACTGCCGCGCACACGCAGTTTGGTTAATATTCCAACTGTATGCCGGAGGCACATATTTAATTGTTTCCACTAAGGATTTTTCCAGCTCTATAAGGGCTCTATCAAACCCCCATGGCTTTCTCAACTGTTAAAATTATTTGTCATTGCTTCGACTGTTGACAACTGATTATATATAACTTGGTTACCTAATAAAGCGAGTTGAATTTTGGGATGAAATATAACTGCATTCTTAAAATTCCCTTGCAATATAAGTAAAGCCTGAAATAAAAATTTTAGCATTTTTGCGAGATTCATCAAAATCTTGGAGGATTGCGTAAACGATAGTAAATCTTTCCGTCAAAGGGGCTTGAAAGATGTGTGACAAAAACACAGGTTTGTAAAAACCATAGTCGACACACATAGCGAAATTTAAAATTTGACCCCCCCGCGCAGTGAGCTCGAAGGCTATGCAGGCCATAGCCAAGTTCATTGCCCATGTATGATTTGCATATTTCTTCCTTAGGTGGGGTCGACCTTCTACGGGTCCGTTCCGCAACCACCATATCTCTTCTATCTCAGCTACTATAATCTAATTTGCATATTTCTTTCTTAGGTGGGGTCGACCTTTTACGGGTCCGTTCCGCAACCACCATATCTCTTCTATCTCAGCTACTATAATCTAATTTGCATATTTCTTCCTTAGGTGGGGTCGACCTTCTACGGGTCCGTTCCGCAACCACCATATCTCTTCTATCTCATTCTCTAGACACTATACAATTGCATATACTCATGTTAATCGGGGTAACAACCCGATTTCTCTTAGTATCTGGGTAACAACCAGATATCTTAGGATTGGGATGACAACCCAATCATTTACCATCTTTATATGATTTCCTTGTCCCTTTAAGAAGTTTAAATAAAATACCAGCTACTTCTTTAATGGTTTCCGTTTCACTTATTCATACTAACATTACTTCGTACATAATTACCCAATACTCATTATAATTTCCAATGGTCATAATCATCGCATACTGTCCTACTAATAATTCGTCCTTTGAACTTCCAAAACTTCGAATTATAAAAATGAGTGCTTTTCTTCATGACCTAATTCAAAAGTAGCTAACTGGAAATATTAGTTCGTTAATTAATTCTTCACATATTTCTGAACTGTCTTCCCTTTCTTTATGTTATACTTCAATTCTGTCTTCAATTAGTAGCTGGTAACACTGCACATTACTACATCATATAAGCACACAACAAAATCAACTAATGAGATTCTTCCTCCATTAACTCTATTAATCCTCAAAAGTCCATAACTTCTTAGAAAATCTTTTCAGCTTTCAGAAATGAGTATAACCAAACCGATTTTGGAAAGTAAGGATTTTTCTCAAGGTTCGTCGCAAGCAATGATATACATACATAATAA
>JASAND010010836.1:0-11092 GCA_030248195.1 Trissonchulus latispiculum | reverse complement strand
GGGGGGGGGGTACTAAAATCGACTTGCCCCGACTTTGTCCGATTGGCCTACTTTTTGGCGAAGATGTAGAGCATGGGTGTGGTCAAAAAAATATCGGGTACTGAGATCTTATCTGCCTTCCAGCCATGTGCAGCCGTCGGGTTTATGTGCCCGACCCCCCGTTTTTCACAACAACCCAACATAATTAATTGAAAATTTCTGCTGGATGCAAAGCCATAGCTTCAAAGTTGCCATTTGCAAATATGATTTGGTACATGTGATACGATCTGCAGAAAAATACTACACGTCTGTATCTTATCTGCATCTCTGGGAATTACTCTTCAAACTTGAAGTTTCGGCCAAAATTTAAAAATGTTTGGCTAACGAAAGGAAAATTTTATTACTGGTGCGAGCTATGAAGGCTGTAAATTTGGCACAAAAGGAGGCCCTTTATAGGAGTACTCATTTGATGAACCAAATGGCAAGAAATTTTGCCATACGAAAAAATTTTTATGTCAACTTTAATCTTCAAAAATTGCCAAAATCGCCATTTTCAGTCTGTCGGATCCTGTGTAGAGGCTTTCTGCAGCCATAGAAGTCGCAAACCTTCACTAATCGAGCTGAAATCGTTTGTGGGTGTGTTTTCGACCACCCTCAGTTCAAATATATGAAAAAAATTTAATTTCTAATGATTTCTTCGATTTCTGGGGTGTCATTGCCCAAAAAAGGCGATTTTGGTAATTTTTGAAGATTAAAGTTGACATAAAATTTTTTCGTATGGCAAAATTTCTTGCCATTTGGCACAAATGAGTACTCCTATAGGGCCTCCTTTTGTGCCAAATTACAGCCTCATATGTAGCTCGCACCAGTAATAAAATTTTCCTTTCGTTAGCCAAAAATCTTTAAATTTTGGTCGAAACTTCAACTTTGAAGAGTAATTCCCAGAGATACAGATAAGATACAGACGTCTAGTAGTTTTTGGCAGATAGGGGCGCATGTGCCAAATCATATTTGCAAATGGCAGCTTTGAAGCTATGGTCTTGCATCCAGCAGAGATTTTTAATTAATTATGTTGGTAGTTGTGAAAAACGGGGGGCCGGGAACATAAACCCGACGGCTGCACATGGCTGGAAGGCAGATAAGATCTCAGTACCCGATATTTTTTGACCACACCCATGCTCTAATCTTCGCCAAAAAGTAGGCCAATCGGACAAAGTCGGGGCAAACCTTTAGTAGCCCCCCCCCCTTAAATAAAATAGTTAAATTGCACTGTGTTGCTCTACTAGCTAAGTGGGACTATAAGAACAGTCTTTGGCAATAATTGCGTCTTTCAAATAATTAATTTATCATGTCATGAATTTCATGAGAATGTATTTTAATATTTGACTTACTCTCTGAGAATATACGTTGTCCACTAACTAGATTCAGCTGACTTTCTGATGTTCGTTAGCGGATGGCCGACATTCTAACCATGTTCGTTGTTTGATTAGAGCAAACGTGAGATGTTATCCTATACCTAGAGGAAACTTATGGCAACTGACTTGGTGTGCTGCAATAAATGGAAAACGTCCCATTATGCGTCTGTGATTTCTAAACCTAAGAATAACAACACTCACCACTTCCAGACAGCGGAGTGGCGCGTATGACTCTGATATCCTGCATGATCACAGCTGTTTTGGTTAGCTCCATCTTTTTAAGTTTGCAAAAGGCTTTCCATGTCAGGAACAGATATCCGGTGAAAGGATACAATGGGCGGCCGTCGATAGTGTGGTCTAGGAGATAAGCATCCTGTAACAAAACAGAATATTTCAACCATGTACAAAATAAAAAATCCAGCCCAAATGCATCCAGAATGACATAAGGAGTGAGGTTACTGATAACGTTATGCGAAAATGAAGCGCGTCCAGGCAAAATTCCGGGCGGAAGACTTTGTGAAACCGACTAGTAGGTTGGACCTACATTTTTGCGTGCCCAAACGGAGAATTTTGTGATTCTCCCTAATGAACGACAACAAAGACAGCCACTTCTTTGTTTAGCCCCGCTTTAAAGAAACCTTGTGAGGCAAATACAATGAGTTTGTGCAATATGTTCTGTTTGTTGCCTATCTGAAAAACGGCCACTTTATAATTAATAAAGACAGCCAGCCAATGTCATCACGGCGAGCAACGCTTTCTACCTGTTTTTCGGGATTGAACGGATCTTGAACAAAGGAAAACGCTGATCCACCTTGACCTCCAGCCATGGACTCTTCTTTGGTAACTGCATACCACTCGGCTGAATGGTCCCAACGAACTTCAGCGCCCACCATGGGAGTGCCTCGAGGTACTGGCCACTTGACTTTCCCGTAAAGCTGTGGAAGTTGAACTGATAGTCCATTTTGATAGGCGTTGCCGATTCCGCTGAGCAGATAGTGAATATTCTGAGAGTGTTCGGCCTTCATGGTGCCAAAAATGTGGCAACCTTGACTCAAGGTTCGCTTGAGAATGGCTTGCAGCAGACAGTGAGGTGCTATCTATAACAGAGCAACTACATTTGACTGTTATGTAAAATGTAAAGTTACATCAATGTAAAATGTTAGAACTCTTACAGATGACGACTGGTTAATCGTACATTTTACATTTCTATTTACATTTTGTAAATGTTGGTGAAACTGTATCACAAAGATTTCCGTCGAACATAAAGGTTCTATATCAAATTAATCGAACAAATTTGCAAACAAGTTTGCACACAAATATTACAATTGTGTTTAGAAACCTGTGCCATGCTTCTGTGTAATGAACAGGCAATTTACTTCTCACTTAGTGAGTTGAAAAAGTTAAAATTAAGTTATCAAGTTAAAATAGGTTTGGTTAAGTTAACGTTCAAAAACACAATTTCCTTTATTTTTAAGCATGGTTAATAATTAAAGTTAGAACTAAATTATTAGAACTTAATATTTTACCTCAATAACTATGGCATTGCTCGGAATTTGCTGCAAAGCTTCATAGAAATAAACAGGGGAAACCAAATTGTTGACGAAGTAAGACACTGAACAATATTTTCCCAATTCCGAACTGTGGCCATTTTCACGTAGACTGGTGGAGATCCATCTTGATGATCGAATTCTGTTGATCTTGATCGCCTAAAATATAGTTTTGAGTAAATATGAAATATAGTTTTCATTTTCTTTCCGTTCATGAATAACCTTAAGCAACACGATTATTGATCAATTAACCATCTAATCTAACAACACGATCTAAATCCTCTCTAAATCGTTACAGTAGCTCTTTCTGATTTGTATATTTCAGGGCCTAGAAATCGGAACCTTCTCAGTGTGTCCAATCTACTAATTTCAGTTTCACAAACTAGCTGTTGAACACCTTTAATAAAAACCATATTTTATTAACATTTTCTAGTTTTTATAAATTATATTTTTATTTTCAGGACAAGCTATCAACGAATTTATAAGAGTTAACTAAAACTTAGCTTAACTGTAAAGTAGACATGTATGCACATTAACATTTTTAGTTTTCAACCGCAAGTAATGGTTCCTAAAAACGTAAATACACAAACAACAACAATTTAGAAACTAAATGATTTTGTAAGGAAAAGTGGTTACCAGCGATAAACGGTTCTTTAATTCTTGTGCAACGTTCAGCATCGCTGGAGAATGGAAGGCGATCCCAGCTGAGCGAACAGTCTTAGCGAAGATTTCTTTCTCTTTCAGAGTATCCACAAACTTGTCAACTTCTTTGGACGGTCCAGCAACGGTAACTGAGTCTTCGGCGTTGTGACAAGCCGGTACCACACCAGGCGGACACATTGACAAAGCCTCCTCCCACGATAATCCTAAAATCACAGATTTTAGGAGCTGTGCTCTTTCCTGTTTCGAACAAAGATTTTTCCTCAGTAACTGCTGGTGTCAAGTGTTTATCACTATTTCTTTATGATTAATTGATTAATTAATTAACTCCTTGTATCCTTGGATCCGCCTGCTAGCCCCGGGAATCGGATTTGAGAAAAGTTTAAAGCAGTACCCACTCTATGCATACATATTCTGGGTTCACCAATCTGTTTGGCCGTTTCCTATCCTTACGCAACGCATATGCCTTTCAAACATTCTTTCACTTCAAACCGTAGTGCAGCCTTAGCCCTTTTTACTGAAAAAGTCATTTTCTTATAGCCAAATATCGATCCATTGCTACAGTGAGAACAGAATTGAGGACCAGAATAATTTAGTTAACACAATTCTCACCAACAGCAGCCATGGAGCCTTCGCATTCTTTACTGGAGAGAATGCAATAACCACGCCAATAGGCGGCCAACATGGTCTCTTCCAAATTCAGACAATTGTCCGCATAAGCACAGCAGATTTCTCCCGTAGAGTGACCAATCATGCCGTCTGGCTCAATACCGATCTTCCTCAGGACATTGGTTAGAGCAATCTGAAAATGCTTCAAACGTAAAACGGATACTGAATGTTTTCTGTGCAGTACACATTGACTACCTTTTAATCATATTGAAGTCAACATATTGAATACCTTTTAAAAGCCACACATTGCTCCAACCAAAAAAATTAAAAACAGTTAAAACTATAATAAAATTCGAATTCACAAGTTGACTTGCCTGCATTGCGGTATTCGCAACAAATGCATTCAGAACATTTTCAGTTGCCGCTTTATTTTGATCCTGAACCAAAACATTGTACAAATTCACTCCAAGGGGTTTTAAGACTTCACAACAAGCTGTTATCGTTTCTCGAAATACAGGTATTTGCATCATCTCATTCGCCATGCATGGCCATTGGACACCCATCCCAGAATAGATCCACCAAACAGGGCGCTTTCTGTCCACTCCAGAAACTTTCTAAATTGAAATCATAGCTTTAACAAACAAAAACGTCTGTTATTGATTACCGCGACAATTGTTCCGCCTATACTTATCATATCTGCAACAACCTGCCGTATACAGTTAATGAGTCAAACGTCCAGAATATGATACAATTGGAATATTTAGATAGTTTAGTTAGTAATTAATAATTTAATTTAATTTGACAAATCGCCGGGCGAGGTAGGTGGATCGAACTGCAGGTCTCGCCCTCTGGAGACTTTCACTCAGGCCTGCAAGTCGAGGTAGCAAAACTGGCCGTGGCCGGGCCTAACTGTTTAGCTTTTGGGCCGGGCTGGGCCGAGGTCGAAATCTTTTTCAACGGACCGGGCCGGACCGACCGAGCCAAGGTGAAATTTTCACTGGCCAGGCCGGGCCGGTCCCGAAAATTCAGGCCCGTCAAAGTTTACGCCCTACCCTACTCCAAATAAAAAACCAACTATTAAACTCTTTAAAAACCTATCTTCAAATTTAGATTAATGGTCTAAGATTTAGCAACTCTTAGAATTTTAAACGGTTTAAACCATAAAATTATCTACAATGTACAGCTACTGATGATGACAAAAATGATCTAATCTACAATGTACTACTACAATCTACTAACCGCCAAATCTTTTTACATTTACTGTAGCACATATTTGATTAGTTTCTCACACTAACCGTTACTACCTCAATGCTGCGAATCGGTTGAGCGTCAGCCTCCCATGGTATAATCGTGTAGCCCCTATAAGGCATGAAAGTTGTGGAAGTATTGGCGGTTTCTGACAAGAGAGCAAAAGTAGCCTGATCGTTCGGTCGTCCTTCGATGAATTTCAGCATTCGCAAAACTCCTTTTTCTGTTCTCCCGCCGTAACAGAATAATTTGGCAAATTCCAAAGTCTTGTCTGGAAGTTTCTCTGCTGTATTAGATCTATAAAACATCAAAACATATTTATCAAAACATCGACAGAAAATTTATTTAGTTTTTTTATTTAGGGAGTTATTTGACGTCGTGCTTCCCTTACATTCAGTCTGCTTTGGAAAGCTATAACTTAAGCAATATTGAGAGTTATGAATTGAGCCACATATTAATTTGAAGCTCTACTACATCTTCTTCTACGTCTGTTGGCGCCAATAAAACAGGTTCACCTAATTTGGATTGGTTGGAAACTTGCCAAACATAGCCACAATTTTTGACTTAAGATTTTTATTAAGAATTTCTATGCAAAAAGAAACTGATCATGTCCAATGAGTTTCTGAGAAAATTTGCCATTGAAAGCTTTTAGATTTCATCAAAATAGATATTTTGCATGCAGATGCAGAAATCAGTATGCAGAAATTGAGCATTTTTGCAACTTTCACATTTTATCCAAGTTTGAAAAGCATTGCTCCTGATCAGATGCTGATACAGTGAAAATAAAAAAACCGTCCTGGGCAAATTGTCCAAAGACACAGTGTAAAAAATATCTTTTAGATCCACCTATTGGCTTTGGTGCAATCTTCGGTAAAATTATTTTGATCCCTATTTGACAAAATCAGTCATTCGAACAGAACTTTCGATTTGTGTACAGTACTCTAAGAACCGAATTTGTGCGTCCTTCGACGTTCTTTAATTTGAGTGTATAAAGTTACCTACGTTTGTAGTCTACACTAGTACCAATTTGCAAAACATGTTTTCAGTAAAATCGTGTCAAAAACAGCCAATTTTCGAACGAAATTTCTTCAAAATTCATTGCTCAAAAACAAAAGATGTGTATGTCTAAAACGAAGGTTGTAGAGCACTTAAGGGGGGAACCAAGCCTTTGCCTCAACTTTGTCCGATTGGTCTACTTTTTGTCGAGCCTTCCAGCCATGTCCTTTATGTGCCCAACCCCCCCCCCTTTTTCACAACTACCAGCATAATTAGTTAAAAATCTCTGCCGGCTGCAAGACCCTAGCTTCAAGGTTGCCATTTGCTAATATGATTTGGCACATGTGCCCCTACTTGCAAGAAATACTAGACGTCTGTATCTTATATGCATCTAAGGGAATTACTCTTCAAAGTTAAAGTTTCGGCAAAAGTTTTAAAATTTTTGGCTAAGGAAAAGTTTATTTTACTACTGGTGCGAGCTATAAGGCTGCAGTTTGGCATAAAGGGAGGCCCTATAGAAGTACTCAATTGTGCCAAATGGCAAGAAATTCTGCCGCGCGAAAAATTTTTATGTCAACTTTAATCTTCAAAAAAATGCCAATACGCCTTTTTTGGGCAATGGTACCCCAGAAATAGAAAAAATCAAATTTTTTTGAAATTAAATTTTTTTGAGATATTTGAACTCAGCGTGGTCGAAAACACACCCACAAAAAAATTCAGCTCGATTAGTGAAGGCTTGCGACTTCCATGGCAGCAGAAAGCATCTACACAGGATCCGACAGGCTGAAAATGGCGGTATCGGCAATTTGTGAAGATTAAAGTTGACAAAACTTTTTCACGCGACAGAATTTCTTGCTATTTGGCAAAAATGAGTACTCCTATAAGGCCTCCTTTTATGCCAAATTACAGCCTTATAGCTCGCACCAGTTGTGAAATAATCCTTTCGTTAGCCAAAAATTTTAAAATTCTTGCCGAAACTTCAACTTTGAGTAATTCCCTTAGATGCAGATAAGATAGAGATGTCTGGTATTTTTTGCAGATAAAGGCACATGTGCCAAATCATATTAGCAAATGGCAACCTTGAAGCTAGTTTCTTGCAGCCAGCAGAGATTTTTAATTAATTATGTTGGTAGTTGTGAAAAAGGGGGGTCGGGCACATAAACCCGACGCCTGCACATGGATGGAAGGCAGCTATGAACCGACGACCAAGTATTTTTTGACCACACCCATGCTCAATAACTTCGCCAAAGGTAGGCCAATCGGACAAGTTCGGGCACCCCTGTTTTAGTCGCCCCCCCTTAATATGGTTAAAATGTCACTGGGCATAATTTTTAACGTATGGTTCTAAGAACCTCCAAGTTTCCCACTGTACATGTAAGTTGGGGTTTCTACTGGAATGTTTATCGTCATATCTAATGTATTTTCTGAAGGTTTGAAAGAAATTGGGCAATAATTGCTCTTCCGCAACGATATAATGCACGTAGTCGAGCACGACCTTAAGCAATATTTGCATGATTTTTAAACAGTTTGCATTTCCACAGAAAAAGTGTATATAACACACGAAATCAGAATTGGTTATCAGAACTACGCAAAATGATCACCTATCCGTGATTGTCCAGCTGTTTATTTAAAACCTTATAACCTTACGTCTATATTTAACAATCTAAATTTTAATTTGCATTTGACAAATTACTTTAAAACTACATGTGCATTGGCACCACCGAAACCAAATGAGTTGATTCCAACCATTCCACCATTCCATGCGGTTGGTTTTGTGATAACCGTCAAGCTTCCATCAGCTAGCCCCCTAATGTTAGGATTTGGCGTATTAAAATGAAGATTTGGAGGAATGATTCCCGTTTCCATGGCAATGATCACCTACACAAAACAGGGCAAATTTGTTTTATATTGTGTTATACTGTTCTTCCAAAAGAAGCAACCAAACAACAATCAGTCAATCAATCAATTTTTTTAATCTATTTATCTAATAATATATTTATCTTTATATTTATTTAATTTATCTTTTAATTAATCAAAAAAATTAATTTATATTTCTCAAAATGAAGCAATGAAGTCATAAATCCTGGTTACATACTTTGGCTATTGATGCCATTGCACTTGCTGGTTCGGCGTGTCCCATGTTTGACTTCACGGATCCGATGAGCAGAGGTCTTTCACGATTTTGGCAAAAAACATCAGTTATTCCATTGCATTCTTCAGGATCGCCAGCCTAAAATTAGTCCGACTAAGTCAGAACAGAAGCACGCGCGCGGATTTGTAACATTTTAATAGTATTCAATTAATTAATTCAAAGGACAAATTATTAATTATTAACTTAATTCATTAATTATTTATAAACTTAATTATTCATTACTAATTAATTAAATTAATGTAAATCTACCTGTGTGCCAGTTCCATGACATTCCATGTAGACAACATCGCTTGGATTTAACCTGGCTTCGCTGTAAATGCTTCTCAGCAAGTTGGCCTGTCGCTCTCCCAGAGGGAATGTTACTCCTAAGCAAGATTTGAGTTTTGCTTAGTAAATTGCAAACATTAAACAGAAATGCAGCAGCAGGCCATTTTATGAAAAATAAATAGAAGACGTCCTGCACTGCCGGTCGACCATTAAAACATAAAACTAGATAGACTAAAATAGAACATATTTAAATAGAAAAGGTAGAGCAGATAAAACTATATACGAAATGCTGCAACTGTATGTAGCAATTCAATACGTCCATGTGTGCTGAAGTTCGAAATTGATTTGTTTAACACCGTTAAGACCTAGTCAAAACGATAAAGCCTGCCAAATTAATGACTGTAGGAAAAGATCCTATTCGAGAATTCTTTTATCCCTGCAGAGTGCATACTCCGCACAACTCTACCTTGTTCTTTATATCCATCCACATTAACTCCTGCGTTCAGAACAGTAGCATAACATCGGTGAGCTGCACTTTGGCGTTGCAATATGACTGCTGCTACACCTTCGCTTCTCACATATCCTTGTCCTAAATAGATAAGTATAAAGTGGAAATAATTGGAAATACAAGGTTAAGTTTCATCAGTGGGCTGCATGTAGTGTTTGAGGCCGGCCGGCCTAAGCCGGCCGGCGGCCCGCCGCCGGCCGACGACTTTTGCTCGCCGGCCGGGCGCCGGCCTACCGGCCAGCCGGCCGGCCGGCGGCCGGTGAGGCCGGCCGGCTAACGGCCGACCGGCCGGCCGGCCGGCCGCCGGCTGGGATACAAATCACCAAGCAGAAATTTACAGAATAGAGCAACTACGCTTAAAATTGGACTCAAAATCTAGTTTTGCTAATTTTGTATGCTCTACTGTGCTATTTTTCTCAGATAACATCCGAAAATAAATATTTTAGCAGTTATAATAACTGCACTGCAAACTGCTTTAGGCCGGTAGCCGGCCGGCTCACCGGCCGGCCGGCGATCGTCCGGCTGCCGGCCGACCGGCCGGCCTCAAACACTAGCTGCATGTAGCTAGGTACGTAGGTATTAACGGCAGGTTAAATTCAGTCAGAAACTGAAAATTTGGAAATTGTTTGCAAAGCAGTGCAAAGACTGCAGTGAACTTCTACGTAAAGTTAAACTTAACTTCTTGGCTTAGTTCAGATTCGTATGTATACTAACCAGATTCATCGAAAGATCGACAAGTTCCGTCTTGTGACAGCATATTGAGACGTTGGAAGGGCAGGGAGAACAGGCCAGAAAGAGTTAGACAAGTTCCAGCCACTATTGCCGCTTCACAGGACCCATTTCGCATGGACTCGACTGCCACACGAAAAGCCACTAGACTGCTGGAGCAGGCAGTATCAATTGGAAAACTCGGACCTGAAACACAACACTTCGCGGTTTGATAAGACTGACAAGATTTAGTCAAATTCTGTTAGTTTTAGGCTGAAAAACAACAAAAATTCACATGTACAGCAACGATTCAAACTTCAAGCTAACGTTTTTCTCTAATTCAGACGTTTACTTGATTTGCTTTGGAATATGGTACGTATGTACTATTATGGCATTCACTTTTATGTTTATGGTTCAAACATGTAAACAAAATCTGAGATCGCATCGCATGAGCATTTCTGAATTTATTCCTGCTGCGCCTCAGCGCAGCAGGTAGTTTAAATTTGCTCAGAAACAGGTTCTTCCGTGGAGCCTACTAGCTAAAGATGCCTTTTAGCATGAATGCGTGTGAACAGGTCTTTAAGATAGAAGTTGCATGATTTGTGTGTGAGCTTTTCCTTTAAGAAAGACTTCCACTCCTGAAATCTATGTAACTACGCATGTATTAGACATGGGTTCCTACAAGTTGGAACTTCAAAACCGGTAATTCTTGTCTAATTCTTCATTCTTTACTAATGATTGAATTTCTTCGTTAGCAAACAGTGTGTGAAGCAAAAACAGTCAGCGACAACTACAGGAACGTGATAAACAGACGGTTATTGCATTAAAAGTGGTGTCTTCCAGCTTCAGAAACTATCGAAAATTGGTTCAACTAAGTCAAAAAGTAGTTTGAACGATGTTACTACCATATTTTTACAGTACAAGAGTCAAAGACACCATCTATCTAACATAGTAGGCTGCGCAGCAGTTTACAATTTCAGAAAATGTTCGTCAGATGAAAGCT
>JASAND010010835.1:0-14846 GCA_030248195.1 Trissonchulus latispiculum | reverse complement strand
ATTACAGCAGAGTGCTTCAGTTTTTGCTTCTAGTGATGACAATAGAATAAATAACATGATTTTTCTCGTAGAGTGCTCCAAATTTCTTCAAATTTAAACCTTGTCCCTGGCGGACGTCCATCGATGTGGAGTTTTTTCAGAAGTTAGCCATAGACTGAATAAATGACGTATTGATAGGATTAGCGCATTTACCTTATATAATTGTTTGATACAGTGCAGCAACATATTTGACATTAATAATTAAATTTAATATTCAGATTTCAGAGCTGGGACAATTGACTCAGGACACTGGCTTGAAAGTGGGGAGACGCATGTCGCGGCCAATTTCCCGGCCCGCCCCCCCGAATTTTGTTTGTTTTTTAGATTTTAATTTCCGCGAGGGTGCGCGGAGCGCCCCTCATAATATGAGCTATAAAGGCACTTTGCGGGGATTTGGGAAACTGTTAATTAGGCCAAAACTACAGTACAATGAGAATTCGACCAAAACATCTAGGTGGCCTATTGACCAGTGGCCTCTAAAACAAAGCCTTTTCGGGAATTTTATATTGAAATTTCAAAATTTCAATGAGACAATTTTTCGTGAACCGACGGAGGACCACTGGCCGAGAAGGTGTAGCCTATTGACCAAAAATAAACTCGGCAAAACATCAAAGGCTTTTCGAGTTTTGGTTGGGGCATATATTATATATATATAGTAAACATCACGACAATGAGCACATTTTTAGACCTCGAGGACCACCGGTCACTAAAAAGTGCGGCCCATTGACCAGTGGTCAAACCCCATAAAAACAAGTTTTCGGGGGATTTTGGTTGGGGGGCATTATACTGCTCTACGCTCACAATGAGATATTTCAGAACCGCGAAGTAGTGGTTTATTGACCAGTCAGTCCCCCTAAAAACAGTATTGGGGGCAGAGGGGTACTGCTAATGAGCACACATCTCTATTTTTTAGTGACCATGTCACTATGGCCTAGGGTGGTGGCCATTATGGCCTAACCCCCTCTGACCGTTTTCGGGCTTGTCAAGTATATATAAATGACTACGCTCGCTAATGAGCATATTTTTCAGAAACTGATGGAGTGACCACTGGTCACTATGGCTCTAGGTGGCCTATTGACCAGTGGTCATGTTCTCTAAAACAGTTTTTTCGGGGTTTCGGTTGGGGGCAGATATTATAGTAAATGACTACGCTCAAGCTGTCTAGATCAACCACTGGTCATCAGGTGGCCTATTGACCAGCAGTCAAATTTCTTAAAACAGCGGGTTTTCTCGGGATTTTGGTTGTGTACGCCAGCCCAATGAGCATTTTTCAGAATCGACCGTCTACGTGGTCTGACCAGTGTGGTCAAACCCTCTAAGCTGAGGTTTGGTTGGGGGCATATATTATATATAGCATATAAAATGAGATCACATAGCCCAATACAGTATTTTTCAGACTCTGACGTGAAGTGACCAATGGTCACTATGGCCTATGTAGCCTTGCTGAAGTGGTCAAACCCCATAAAAATAGCTGGGTTGGGGCATAATGTCTGTAATTAATGGAGCTACTTGGGAGAACCGGAGGATCACTTGAGCCCATGAGCCCAGGAAAATTTGGCTGACCAGTGGTCAAACCCCCTAAAACAAAAGTTTTTCACAAAATGTTGGTGTCTAACTCACAAAGTGAGCACAGATCTCGAAAATCACTGGTCACTATGGTGCCCAGTGGCCTATTGACCAGTGGTTTGTCCCCGAGGTTTTCAAATTTTTGGTTGGGCATGGGAAGCCCATGCTCATTTCACGAGCATAGAACGGACGGAGTGCACTCAATGGTCAGCCTAGGTGGTTTGCTGATCAGTGGTCAAACCCTTAAAAAAGCTAAAGCTGCTATTTTTCAAATGAGTTGTATTTTCAGAGCCCCACGGAAGTGGCCTAGGGTGGGCCTATTGACCAGTGGTCAAATTCCCCGAGTGGTCATTGTTTAAATAATTTGTTCCCTGGGAGTATATGCTCTGTATATAAGCCCAAAAAATTGGAAGAAAGGACAAGTAGGAAAAATGCTCCTTGCAGTCGCATGTAAAATGCAGGTATACTCGGGCTCGGGTACGGTGAGCTTCGCGAGGCCCCGAGGAGACATTGTGCAACCGTAAATGTAGGAGCTTGGTCCCCGAGCGCGCTGACCAGGAGTTCCAAATTTGCCGGGTCAGATCGGCAGACCTCCTTTAACGTTTAAAAAGTCGTTGGTCCGACAAGCAGGTCGGCATACCTGTCATGTTGACGCACATCCAAGGCGCGTCAGTTGATTCAATTTTTCCAACAGGAGCACACTTTAACAAGGGGGCAGGGGTATGGGGTGTTTTAGAAGGAAGGCCGAACTAAAATTAATGGAATGGCCAAATTTTTTTTTAAAATTTCGAAAAATTTCCAAAAAATGCGAAAGCTGCTTATTTTGGCTTAAAAATGGCTGTAAAATATTGGCTTAAAATTTGGAAAAAACTTGTATTTTTGGTAAGACAATTTTTTGCTTGAAAAATTTCCCCAAATTTGATTTAAGGTACGAAAAAAAAAAAAATTTGGCCTAAAAACGGGCAAATTGGCCAGACTCAGGAATAGGAAAATTTTTAGCTAATGTATGAACAGGAGCCTTCAAACCTTATTCTGCTATGTATCTGTAACAGACTCATAATAAGGGGGTACATCATAGAACATAATTACAGGGGGCTGAAATAAGGGAAAAAGAAAATGATAAGAGGTGGAAAAAGAAAGAAAAGTCTTCAGACAACAAACACGTCCCATTGGAAAGTTGTCGTCTATCCGAGTTTTTTTAGACTCGCAATTGATCCGTTTTCCCCCCCCGAAATCAATTTTAAAATTCTCCGGAATTTGGAAGCCCAAATTTCCAAATGTCATTTTTCAAAATTTTTTTGTTCGAAAATAGCCATTTTAATCCTGGCATTTTTGAGACCCACCATAAATAATGCCAAAAATGCTCATTTTTGGCCTTTATTTTTCCCGCCCCTTCCCGGAAAAATCCCTAAAAACATCCGTGGCAGCCCGTGAACCCTGGCCATGTATGTGTTCAGTGTACAGTAGCTAGCCCTGCTTGCTTGCACTACCAAGGTTGAGCAGCCACGTGCCTCAGGTGCCAACCACTCTGCTCAGCTGGGGACTGGCGGAGCCATCAATGGCGGATACAATCTCGCCGCCCCTTCATGCCAGCACTGTAGTATAAAAACGAGATATAGTTAGATAGTGCCAAAATATCTCGAACAGAATAGTCCGCCTCGTTGCATCGTCATAAAATTTGAATATAAAACAACATACAGTGACAGAATGTTGGTGTATTAGCTGAGAAGCCCAGCCACGGATAAAATGTACAGTGAGCAGGATGGTCAACATTTAAATAATATGACAAGATTTAAAACGTCTTGGTTATGAGCCAGCATCGTGTGACGTCAAGCAACTGGTTGTGAGGCTGCCACGTTTTGGGCTCATTGACGCGAGGATACAAGTTGAGCTGCAACTAATTTTTTCACTTTTCTGGATTTGCATGTATTATTGTCAATTGGACATACGTCTTAAATTGATACAATGCAGTCAAAGTGTGCGCACATCTTTTTTTTTTTTTTTTTTTTTTCATATATATTATAGGGGTCGCTAGGGCGGTGTCCATTCCATTATGTATATACCCTTATATACCCCTACGATATAGACATCCGACGGTTGTTCAGTTTAATCCCCACATGAGGGAGGTTAGTTAGTTTACACACTTATACATATATTTAAACAGAAACAGCAATAACAAAGCGTGACTGCCTGCCAGAAGTTACAGCAAAATCTAATTTTTGAAACTTTTCAATTCCGTTCCACGAGTTTTTGAAGGCCCCGTGGCAATAGCGGCCCAGGTGCCTCGAGTTCGTATTTAGTGAAATTATGCAAATTAGATCTTACCCAAACACTGTCGGTAGTAGGCGTCTCTGAGCCGCCGATGATTTGCACTCTGCAGATGAGTTTTTCTCACACTCAGATTATCCTTAAATCGTTTGTTGCAATAATCACAGTAGTAAGATTTCATATCCACCCAGGATCAAAATTAATGTTACGAGTTTTGATCCACTGTTCTTGTTAAACTTTAAATCCCCACTGAAGCGAGCAGCTGCAAGCATTTGAATAAATCAACTAACTAAGCCTAAAGATAAGCACATATATATATTTACAAGTAGGAAAAATGCTCCTTGCAGTCGCATGTAAAATGCAATATGAGCTATGATGGTCAACATTTAAATATGTCAAGGACAAGATTTAAAACGTCTAATATGAGCCAGCATCTAAATCGGTAAAGGACAAGCTGTAACTGGCTAATATGAGCCGCCACGTTTCTCTTGGGCTCATATTGACGCTCGCTGCCGTGGTTTCAACGGCTTGATATCACGACGACCTCTTACCATCTTGCCTACAGACTCTTTACTTTTATTCCCAATCCCAAGTCTGAAAAAATCCTCACCGTCTTGCGTAATGTCATTAGCTTCATATAATGTTTGGTTATAGGTATCCTGTCTGAATCTAATTTCACTAGCTCAAACACCGTATTTAAGGTATATATGTGAACACTTTAAGCAGGTAACGTTCTCCCCTTTAAAGTTGAATTAAGTGGCATATACATTTGGTATATACCAGTTTTCTAAATCATAGACACACACTGCAAACTAGAAACAAATGCATAAAGCTCCAGTAAACCGGTATTCTTCAAGTCTTCAGTATCGGCTTACTGTACACAGCACTTACACAATAAAATACACAGCTGAAGTGTAAAACTTTGATGTGTGCTTACCCACTTGACTTTACTTATTGTATCAAGACCAGACGTATGTCATGACAATTACGTGTACATGCGAATTTGAAAAGTGAAAAATAGTTAACTCAACTTAGTATCCTCGCGTCAATATGAGCCCAAGAGAAACGTGGCGGCTCATATTAGCCAGTTACAGCTTGTCCTTTACCGATTTAGATGCTGGCTCATATTAGACGTTTTAAATCTTGTCCTTGACATATTTAAATGTTGACCATCATAGCTCATATTGCATTTTACATCCCGTGGCTGGTGGCTCTCAGCTATCGGGAGTGATGGCTTCGGCGATGCCATTGCTGCTTTTATGTTCGGCACATAAATTCAAATTTTATGACGGTCTAACGAACGGACTATTCTGTTCATATTTATCTAACTATATCTCGTTTTTATACTACAGTGCTGGCATGAAAGGGGCAGCGGATTGTATCCGCCATTGACCATACAGCCTAATCCGCCGTAGCCGGTCCCCAGCCCGGTTGAGAAAGGATAAGGGTGGTTGGCTTTGGGGGTCTGCCCACGTGGCTAGCCAGCCTTGACAGTGCAAGTAGCGCAGGGCTAACTGCGCCTGTGATACACTGGGCTACTAGCAGAATACTTACATAATAAGCAGCCAGGGTTCTAGGGGGAGACGCAGGCTGCCACGGATGTGAGCCCGGACTGTGTACAGGGTATTTTTTAGGGATTTTTCCGGGAGGGGGGGCGGGCCCGGGGGGGAAGAAATTTTCGGGGGGGGGAAGTTTTTTTTTGCAAAAATGAGCCAAAAATGGTATTTTTTGGCGTATTTTGCATGGTGAAACGCAAAAAGTTCTCAAAAATGCCAGGATTTAAGCTAAAAATGGCTATTTTTTCGAACAAAAAAATTTTTGAAAATTGGCCTATTTTTGGCAAAAATTTGGGCCTCCAAAAATCCCGGAGGGGGGAAGCAAAAATCCCGGGAGGTGTCGATTTCGGGGGGGGGAAAGCATTTTCGGGGGGAAGGTCAATTGCGGGGGGGTCCGCCCCCCCTCTGTAAAAAATACCCTGGTACTGGAGCCCGGGAGTAGACGGTTCTTTTCCGATAGGACGTGTTTGTTGTCTGAGGTCCCGTCGGACAAGAAACACCTCTTATCAGCCCCTACACCCCTCACACCAGCCCCCCCCTGTAATTATGTTCTATGATGTACCCCCTTATTATGAGTCTGTTACAGATACATAGCAGAATAGGGTTTGAAGGCTCCTGTTCATACATTAACAAGGGTACCGATTCCTGAGGGGTCCTGTACCCGTTTTAGGCCAAATTTTACCTGCCCTTGTACCTTAAATCAAATTTGGGGGGAGGGTCCAAGCAAAAAATTGTCTTACAAAAGTACAATTTTTCCAAATTTTAAGCGAATTTAATGAGAAATTAGCTATTTTACAGCCATTTTAAAGCAAAATAAGCAGCTTTTCGCGATTTTTTGGAAATTTTTCGAAATTTTAAAAAAATTTGGCCATTTTTGGCTAAAATTTCCATTAATTTTTAGTTCGGCCTTCCTTTTCTAGCACTGTCCCTTGTCCCTTGGCCCTGATTTTGCTAGCCCTTGTACCGAACCTCCAATTTTTGAGGGGTCCCGTACCCCCCATACCCCCCATACCCCCCCCTTGTTAAAGTGTGCTCCTGTTGGAAAAATTGAATCAACGGACGCTAGCTGCCCAGGAAACATGTTCATTTGTCTGGATGGTAACTTTTCATATCAGCATGACAGGTATGCCGACCTGCTATCCGGTGACCAGCGACCACAAAGAGCGTTAAAGGAGGTCTGCCATGCGGTCTGACCTGAAAAATAAGGAATTTAGACTCCTGGTCAGCACTGTCATGGTACCGCTCGGCTTACTTGTACAAACTAAAAGTACAGGGGGTGGCTCTCCGAGTTAAGCTTCCTACATTTACAGTTTACTGTAAATGTCTCCTTTGTGGGGCCTCGCGAAAGCTCACCGGCTAGCGGGCGGGAAGTAACTATACCTACCTACCTACCTGCATTTTACATGCGACTGCAAGGAGCATTTTTCCTACTTGTCCTTCTTCCAATTTTTGGGAGCGCTGCTCTTAGGCAGAAGTAGACTGCAATTTATTATATACTCCCAGAAGATTCTCTATTCCAAACAATGACCACTGTCTTCGGGGGTTTGACCACTGGTCAATAGGCCACCTAGACCATAGTGACCAGTAGTTACTTCCGTCGGGTCTGAAAATATGCTCATTGAAACGAGCGTAGACAATGTACTATATCTGCCCCCAACCAAAACCCCGAAAAACGCTGTTTTAAGGGGTTTGACCACTGGTCAATAGGCCACCTAGACCATAGTGACCAGTGGTCACTTCCGTCCGTTCTGAAAATATGCTCATTGAAATGAGCGTAGACAATTTACTATATATGCCCCCAACCAAAACCCCGAAAAACGCTGTTTCAGGGGGTTAGACCACTGGTCAATAGGCCACCTAGACCATAGTGACCAGTGGTCACTTCCGTCGGGTCTGAAAATATGCTCATTGAAACTAGCGTAGTCGATTTACTGTATATGCCCCCAACCAAAACCTCGAAAAACGCTGTTTTAGGGGGTTTGACCACTGGTCAATAGGCCACCTAGACCATGGTGACCAGTGGTCACTTCCGTTGGTTCTGAAAATATGCTCATTGAAACGAGCGTAGACGATTTACTATATATGCCCCCAACCAAAATCCCGAAAAACGCTGTTTTATGGGGTTTGACCACTGGTCAATAGGCCACATAGACCATAGTGACCAGTGGTCACTTCCGTCGGGTCTGAAAATATGCTCATTGAAACTATCGTAGTCGATTTACTATATATATATAATATATGCCCCCAACCAAAACCTCGAAAAACGCTGTTTTAGGGGGTTTGACCACTGGTCAATAGACCACGTAGACCATAGTGACCAGTGGTCACTTCCGTCGGTTCTGAAAATATGCTCATTGAAACGAGCGTAGACGATTTACTATATATGCCCCCAACCAAAATCCCGAAAAACGCTGTTTTAGGGGGTTTGACCACTGGTCAATAGGCCACCTAGGCCATAGTGACCAGTGGTCACATCCGTCGGGTCTGAAAATATGCTCATTGAAACGAGCGTAGTCGATTTACTATATCTGCCCCCAACCGAAACCCCGAAAAACGCTGTTTTAGGGGGTATGACCACTGGTCAATAGGCCACCTAGGCCATAGTGACCAGTGGTCACTTCCATCGGTTCTGAAAATATGCTCATTGAAACGAGCGTAGTCGATTTACTATATATGCCCCCAACCGAAACCCCGAAAAACGCTGTTTCAGGGGGTTAGACCACTGGTCAATAGGCCACCTAGACCATAGTGACCAGTGGTCACTTCCGTCGGGTCTGAAAATATGCTCATTGAAACTAGCGTAGTCGATTTACTGTATATGCCCCCAACCAAAACCTCGAAAAACGCTGTTTTAGGGGGTTTGACCACTGGTCAATAGGCCACCTAGACCATGGTGACCAGTGGTCACTTCCGTTGGTTCTGAAAATATGCTCATTGAAACGAGCGTAGACGATTTACTATATATGCCCCCAACCAAAATCCCGAAAAACGCTGTTTTATGGGGTTTGACCACTGGTCAATAGGCCACATAGACCATAGTGACCAGTGGTCACTTCCGTCGGGTCTGAAAATATGCTCATTGAAACTATCGTAGTCGATTTACTATATATATATAATATATGCCCCCAACCAAAACCTCGAAAAACGCTGTTTTATGAGGTTTGACCACTGGTCAATAGGCCACCTAGACCATAGTGACCAGTGGTCACTTCCGTCGGTTCTGAAAATATGCTCATTGAAACGAGCGTAGACGATTTACTATATATGCCCCCAACCAAAATCCCGAAAAACGCTGTTTTAGGGGGTTTGACCACTGGTCAATAGGCCACCTAGGCCATAGTGACCAGTGGTCACATCCGTCGGGTCTGAAAATATGCTCATTGAAACGAGCGTAGTCGATTTACTATATCTGCCCCCAACCGAAACCCCGAAAAACGCTGTTTTAGGGGGTATGACCACTGGTCAATAGGCCACCTAGGCCATAGTGACCAGTGGTCACTTCCATCGGTTCTGAAAATATGCTCATTGAAACGAGCGTAGTCGATTTACTATATATGCCCCCAACCGAAACCCCGAAAAACGCTGTTTTATGGGGTTTGACCACTGGTCAATAACAATAGGCCACCTAGACCATAGTGACCAGTGGTCACTTCCGTCGGTTCTGAAAACTTGCTCATTGAAACGAGCGTAGACGATTTACTACATATATATGCCCCCAACCCAAATCCCGAAAAACGCTGTTTTAGGGGGTTTGTTGACCACTGGTCAATAGGCCACCTAGACCATAGTGACCAGTGGTCACTTCCGTCGGTTCTGAAAATATGCTCATTGAAACGAGCGTAGTCGATTTACTATATATGCCCCCAACCAAAACCCCGAAAAACGCTGTTTTAGTGACTTTTCCAAACTTTGACCCTAACTTTGACCCTGGGCGAGGTGCTACGGGGCCATGCTGACCAGTGGTCACTTCGGGCGGTTTCGGCAGTATGCTCATCGTGTTCAGCGACCCCGATTTACTATATATGGGCACTACCAAATGGCCGAAAATAGCCGTTTTTACGCACTTTTCCCAACTTTGACCCTGGGCGAGGAACCACGGGCGCCATGGGGCCTGAGGGTCACATCCATCGGTTTCGACAGTATGCTCATCGTTTTCAGCGACCCCGATTTACTATATGTGCGCACCACCAAATGGCCAAAAATGCTATTTTAGACGACTTTTTGACAATTTTCTGTGTTGGGACTTCGAAAAATTTCAAACGAAAAGTCCAAACGTCGATTTTTCATTTTTGACCATCTGTAAAAATCGACCCAGAGCGAAATTCGGAAATCAAACATATACTTGATCTGGACCATCGCCTAGATAATCAAAAATTAGTATAGAAAAATTTTTCCTATGTGCCGTTTGAAAAATCGGTGTGCGCAAAAATCGCCCTATAAAAGTGGTCGATACAGAGAAAAAAAAACCCCACTTTTAAACATGTATATTATATCGGAAAGTCGATTTTTTCAAAGTTCATTTTTTCCGGGCAAGTTTGGTATCATTCGAAAGCTCTTGGCCTGGAGATTTCAAAAATGTAAACTTTAGCTCTCAACTCCTTACCGTTATTTAGTTTTGGCTAATTAACAGTTTCCCAAATCCGCAAAGTGCCTTTATAGCTCATATTATGAGGGGCGCTCCGCGCACCCTCATGATAAATCTAAAAAACAAACAAAAATTGGGGGGAGCGGGCCGGGAAATTGTACTGACTTATCTGTCTCCCCCACCATTTCCGGGGAAAAGCCGAGTATATTACAAGTCAATTGTCCCAGCTTCGAGCAAAAGCTCTCCTAAGTAATTGCAAATCTAATATTAAATTTAATTATTAATGTCAAAAATTTAAATTCAATGTTGCTAAAAAGCAGCTTTAGTCAAACAATTATATAAAAGGTAAATGCGCTAATCCTATCAATACGTCATTTATTCATTCAGTCTATATTACAGCTTCTGAAAAAACTCCATTGATAAAGTTATCAACATTGATGAATTAAAAAATCCGCCAGGGACAAGGTTTGTTTGAAGAAAGTGTTTACTCTACACGAAGTTGGCAGCCAGATAAAATCATGGTTATTTATTCTATTAGTCATCACTAGGAAAAAACTTAAAGCTGAAAAAACAACTCAACCCCTTTGCGGTTGAACAAATTGGAACCTCTACATAAAAATGCCATGGAAAAAAACAAAATATATAATAATCCAAACTTCAGTGTTCAGTATTTTGAAAAAAACAACTACACTGAAACCCAAATATACCAATATAATAGCAGAGAAGTGTTTTACGTAGATAAAAACGAGATTTATATATACTGGGGAAACGTAATAAGGTACACAAACTTTGTCGTCAAGAAATTTGCTGCCAAAAGCTAAAAGCTAAAGCTTAACCGCGCTGAAGCAGTCACAAAAACACAGAAAGTGAAGTTGGTAAAATTTCTCATTAAAACGCTCATCTAAGCCTGACTACAACACATTATATTTTGGCAGGAAAGTTTCGAAAGACACGATAATATATAGACATTATATATATAAATATATTATTCTTCTTAGAGTACATACAACAACCTAGGTTTACATTAAATAAAATGTAGGTCAATCTACTGGGGGTCTAGCGCTTTCTTGGTTTCCTTGCAAACCTACACGACACAATAAAGGCGGCTTTCATTTAGAGTTAAAATTGCTATTGCTAGTTTGAAAAGTTGTCTAGATTAGCAAAAGCGTAGAATTTTCTCTGCAGACTGAGTCATTTCAGTAGAACATCTGAATTGCTAATAAGACTACTGTAAAGACTAAATAAACCTTGAGTGAGTGAGCCGAATATAGAGTCTCAGTTTCACTTTTCGGGTCTTTCCCATTATCCCCCCCCCATAGCTTCGTAGAAGTACTGAAGATGCACACTTTGACCGATTGAGTTGAAATTTGGTAGGGATAGGTTTTCGGACCTGCTGATTTCAAAAATGCAAAAATTTTAAAAATTTAAAAAAATTTTAAAAATTTTAAAATTTTAGTTTGGTAAGGGGGGACCAAGGGGAACCGAAAAATTTTTTGAAAAAATTTTTGCTGAAAAGATGTATATAGGGGTTTTCGGGGTCGTAGAACACGAATCTGAAGTCAGTTTTTCGATTCAGCTTTTTGTTAGCTCAGGATAAGCTTACATCGTAAGCTTAAAACTTTAGCTTATATTAAGCTAACGAAAAGCTGAATCGAAAAACTGACTTCAGATTCGTGTTCTACGACCCCGAAAACCCCTATATACATCTTTTCAGCAAAAATTTTTTCAAAAAATTTTTCGGTTCCCCTTGGTCCCCCCTTACCAAACTAAAATTTTAAAATTTTTAAAATTTTTTTAAATTTTTAAAATTTTTGCATTTTTGAAATCAGCAGGTCCGAAAACCTATCCCTACCAAATTTCAACTCAATCGGTCAAAGTGTGCATCTTCAGTACTTCTACGAAGCTATGGGGGGGGGATAATGGGAAAGACCCCACTTTTCTAAGGTAACGCACAATAGAGACCTTCACGGGCCTGAATTTTCAGGCCCGGCCCGGCCCGGCCCGTAAAAAATTCTGCTCGGCCCGGCCCGGTCCGGCCCGTTCAAAAAATTTTCAACCTCGGTCCGGCCCGGCCCGGCCCGGCCCGTAAGCTAAAAACTCAAGCCCGGCCCGGCCCGAGCCCGTTGCTAAAATTTTGCATTTGCCAGAAAAATTGTTCAAAATTTCAAAAAATTGTTTGTCATGGCAGAGAAAATTTTCAGTCACTTTTCCCAGTAGATGTTTATTTAGAGCAGTACAGTACAGTCAATGCTTCAGCCCTTTTTGTTTAGAGAATTAATAGCTAATCAATTTCGTTGATGCAAGTCAGCAAGGCACAAACTATTATCAAGAGAACTCTTGTCAAATATTAAAAATAAACATTATATTTCAAATCCTAATGGACGAGCAAAAGATATACAAAAATTAAAAAATTTACACGCACAAGTAAGCTAACTGTACATGGGAAAGAGCTAAAAGGGCTTGAAGAACTGAAAAATAATTTGATCGAAATAAATAGCCAAAGAGGTACCAAAATTCATTTTGGAAACGACTAAAATTTCCATAAAAAATTCCGAAATTTTGAAATAAAACTCATACAAATCAGACAAAACTTTGTGTATAACTGAAAAGAATAGGCCCGGCCCGAAGCCCGGCCCGCTCCAGCACTCGGCCCGGCCCGGCCCGACCCGCAACCAATTTTTTCCTCCCTCGGCCCGGCCCGGCCCGGCCCGTTCTACCTTAGGCCCGGCCCGGCCCGGCCCGCGGGCCGGGCCGGGCCGGGCCTGCGGGCCTGAGTGAATGTCTCTAACGCACAATCCACATGAAGTTTCTCAGATTTATCTCTACCTAAAGGGGGTCCCTGGACCTTGCAGAGGGCCCCCGGCCGAATCGTTCTTGGAGCGGCTGGCCCGGTCAGCAGCGAAGGTCCGGTCCGACCTGCCGCCCGGCTTTTGGAGGTCCGATCTTGCCCTGTCTAATTATTTCATTTTTCTAAAACCATTTTCACTATCTAGTAGAATTTAGAGCTTCCAGGGGCTAAGTTAGCAGTATATAGCTATTGGTGGGCCACTGTTTTCTGGATGTCGGGCCTTCAACTCGTCTACCGGATCGTCAACCACCACCGGGCTTGCCGCCCTTGAAGCGGGTCTCGAAGTCCCGAGCCGAACTGAGCATGGTCAAGTTGGTTCAGTAGGATAGGGCCCGTCAAATTTCTTAACGGCACAACTCTACATAACTAAACTTCTATCGGTTCAAAATGTGTCGATCCTAAGTATTCTAATTCTATGTGTACTACACATTTTGACGGCGGATACTTATTAACAAGACCGTACATTTCTAGTTAGTTCTTACAATAGTAAGAATGTCACAAATTCCTTGTCAA
Organism: Trissonchulus latispiculum; assembly: GCA_030248195.1. Lineage (NCBI taxonomy): Eukaryota > Metazoa > Nematoda > Enoplea > Enoplida > Ironidae > Trissonchulus > Trissonchulus latispiculum. The sequence continues at coordinate 1,471 of JASAND010010835.1, read as the reverse complement.
GGAAACATAGATAACTGTTATGCAACAGTTTTTACAGTGTACGAGTACACCAGCGCCCAGTACTTTATTTTTACGTAAACTGGATATTCATGGTCAGGGTTTTTTTGCGTCCAGCTCCAGATGTGCGTCTGGACGCAAAGTTTCTTATCTGGACGCAATGAAATTTTAACGGGACGCAAACTAGACGCAACATTATTTGGGGAGAAAATTCACTTTTGTAAGAGTAAAAACTTTAAATGTTTCCAGTACCAATTTTTCCCGTTTTTCAAAAAATTTCTTCGGGTCCTGCATGGAATGCCAAGGTGCAAGGTCATGCCTCAATGTTACTCAGTGTTATTTGCTAAGTTGTTGTCCACGGGCATCCATATCAGATCTTTTCGAACTCGTAAATTTCACTTCAATAAAAAAGTCTGACCAAAAATTCTTGGAACTGAAATGTGAGCGGCTGTCCTGAGTTATCATTTGAAGGTAGCCTATACAATGTATATATTTTTCGAATCCTCAAGAACCCGAGATTTCGAAAATTCGAAAAAATCCGAAATTCCGGAATTCATTCACGGAAAATTTAAAATTTTTGGTTTTTCGCCCAATTTTTATCGCAATCAAAATTTGGTTCTCACAGTCGATTAGAGACGGTCCTGCTACACAATTTTGCTCTTAGAAGCTTTTCACGAAAATACACCCAATTTCCGAAATTCCGGGTTTTCTAAATTACCAGATTTTAAAAATTTCCTCCAATACCCACAAGATGGGTATCATTCGAAAGCTCTTATCGAGCTGAACAACTTTTGTAATAGAACGAACTCGTGAAAATGCACACAATTCCCGGAATTCGAGAAAACCGGATTTTCCGGATTTTAAAAATTTTCTCCAATACCCACAATATGGGTATCATTCGAGAGCTCTTGATGAGCTGAACAAATCTTGTAATAGAACCAACTTGCAGAAATGAGAAACTACAAAAGTGCTCCTGTGCGGTCAGTCACTAGCGGAGCTTCCTGTATTTTCCACAAAAGTAAATTTTGTATTTTTTACCGGTGTGAAATATTCGTTAGAAACGATGTTAATTTTGTGAATTATCTTATGAATGATTATACTAAATTCAAATCCTAGCTACTTTGGTAGTTTTTCAAAATGGAGTCATCTTTATGAGAAGTTGGGGTTAGTCTTGTCTTGGTTGAGTTGCGCTATCGTACAGTTGGTTGGGTTCGGGTGTTTGTCCTTAGTATTGGCAGCTGAGACTTAAGTACTGTTTTGTACTGTTTGTCAAGTTGGTTTAGATATCTGTTTCGGATAATTTCTATATGTTTCTGTTGAAAATGATGTTTAATAATTTGATGTAAATTTGAGATTAAAGTATCGTGTTAAGTTCTGCTAATTTTAATTAGGTTTTTATTAGATAGGCACGAGGAGGAGCGGTAGGCATACACTACCGATTGTGAACCTGCATAAAATTAGTCAAGTCCGTTTT
>JASAND010010832.1:0-23415 GCA_030248195.1 Trissonchulus latispiculum | reverse complement strand
GGACCGAAAGTTCTTCATGACTCCGGTTTTGCAGGAACCTGGAACAAGAATAGAAAAAGAAGGATTAAACATGACTGTCCCTATGATAGCGTTGTGGTCACTTTCGGGGAGACGAACGATATATGGCCAGAAAGCGGAAGAAGGCCAATAGGGAATAACTAATGTTCCTTTTGCTCGAGAAGCCTGAAGATGTGTTAGAGTGCGTGGTATAAGGGACAGTGGAGGGGTTAACCAGTTGTTTTCAAGCCGCCAGGAAGTTGAAAAAGCGTCCACAGTTTCACTCTGGGGGTACCAAATTTTAGAGCAGAAACGAGAAAGTTTGGTATTAAGTGGGGAAGCGAAACGGTCGATGGAAAAGGGCCCATAGTGGTGGTTAAGGAGGCGAAAAACCCAAGGGGCGATAGACCAATCATCGGGATCGGGAACTCTACTGTAAAAGTCTGCTAGTTGGTGGTTATACCGAGGTACCCACTCAACCTCTAATCGAATCTCATGGCGCAAACATAGGTGAAAAATACGCATAGCAATTAACTGCAGGTGAGGTTTCATACTACCTTTAGTAACAACCGCCAGAGCAGACCGACTGTCGGTATAAAGTTTAGTGACAGTATGATGTAGATAAGTGGAAAAAGTAGAAATACCTAATTCCATAGCGCGCAATTCGCGAAACGTAGAGGAAGCAGCTGACTCCGACGGAGTCCATTCTAAAGTGTCGACCAGAAAGAGAGAGTGAGTTTTAATTATAACAGCGGCTCCAGAGGAGCTGGCATCAGTAAACAGCTGAACGGTGGGGGAAGAGGCGTGCAAAATAGGAAGGCGAGGCCATGTTTTCAAATGTAGCAACCAAAAACAAAGTTCAGCTAATGTTTCAGAAGTCAAAGAAAGTGGAAAGTCCCATGATGGGGCGGTTGCGATAGTGATATGGAGGTACGTGTCATAAGTCGAACTACGTTGCCGAGGCAAATAGTTAAGGAAATTAAGAGACCTGTCACTTTAGCCAATTCTCTGGCCGATGTACGTTCTTGTGCAACAACGGCCCGAATGGAGGCTAGGGTACGATCAAGTTTATCTGGCGGTGGCTGAAGTAAAAACTGTTCAAGGTGAATAACGAAACCGAGATACTTAAGTTGCTGCGTAGGTGTCCAAGAGCATTTTTCATTTTCCAAAAAGCCGAGGCGTTTCAGATCGCGGCGACACCTATCTGACGTGGTAAGCAGAGACTGGTAATTTAAATCAGTGATAAACCCGTCATCAATATAAATTAGACATTTAATGCCTAGCTGGCGCCAGTGAAGAATGAGCGGGCGTAACAGTTTCGTAAAAAGAAAGGGACCTAAAGCGAGGCCAAAAGGTAAAACTGTGAAAACAAAATATTTATTGGAGCCATGATAAGGCCAAGAAAATCCCAAAAACTTTTGAAATTCAGCGCGTACATCTAAATGATAATAGCCCGATTTGATATCGAAAGTCACCATGTAACCGCCTTTTTCAACATAAGAAAGTGCCAATTTCAAGTCGTCAAGTTTGAATTTAGGGGGCTTGGTATGACTGTTTAAGTATCTTAAGTCAAGAATAAATCTGTATTTATGGCTGGAAAATCGAACAGACAACGGGCTGACAATCGCAGGTCTGATAGGAACCTCTTTCACAAAACCTTCGTTTAATAATTTGGCTAAGGTTTCATCAACGAAAGCTTTATGCTTAAAAGCAGACTTGTTATTCCTGAATTCGCGGGGGTTTGGCCAGGCCACAAACGGTATTGCAAAACCATGTTGCACCATGTCGAGGACAAACGAATTAGAAGTAATGCTACACCAGGCGTCAATATTACGGGATAGTGCCCCTTTAATTAGGGGAAAAGAACTCGAAACAGTAAGTAAATCTGCCTTACCTTGCAAGCAGCTAGTTTTCTGGCTTGACAGCTTTGGACGAACCAGGGCCTCCAGAGCTTTGGAATGGGCATTCGGTGGCCCAGTGACCGTAACGGAAACAGGCGAAGCACTGACTGTTGGCGCGATTGGATGGCCAGAGCGACGCCTTTTCGGAAGAGGGCCCTGGGAAGAGAGGTCGTGGGGAGGCAGAGAAGGCGGGCTGTTGGAGGACAAAACGCGGATCTTGTTGGAAACGGGGACGAATGGTGCGGAATGAAGCATAGGGTTGGAACCGGCCGCCGGTTGACTGGCGCTGCTGAAATTCAGTTTTAGCCGCTTGGATGCACTTCTGGATTCGTTTCGAGTCGGTTGCATCTTCCCCGAGCTCAGAAGCACCTTGGTACTTCTGAACGGCTGACCACCCTCCGGCATCGGCAATGCGAAGAAGTTTGAGCCGGTCCTTGATCACGGCCTAAAAACAGAAAGGCATACGAGAGAAAAGCGGAGAATGAAACGGTTTAAACGGAAAAACGAGAGAGGGAAAAACATTAAATATCATGAAAAGAACGTTTGAAAACTAGGTGGGGCAAACCAACCCGTCCTTCCAAAATAGCATTTTTGATGTCGTCCCCATCAACTTCTCTGCAGGGAGTTGAAATAATATCTTCAATTTTAAGAAGACAACGGTCCAACTTAGACAATGTATCAGCTTGATGTTGTAAGCCTTTGGAGTCAAGGCGAGCGCACAAAGGTTCTCGAGACGCCGCAGAAAATTTTGAAGCTTCCTGACGAATAATTTCTCGGATTGTGTCCTCAGAAAGAGCGAGTTCAGTCTCGGGATGGGTTTCCGTCGTCCTATAACGGAGAAGTAAAGAGGTAATGAGGCACAGAAAGAGAATCAAGAAAACAGATTCTGAAACAGCAGACCGAAAAGTTGGAAACAAACCAAGGTTAAACTTACATTTATAAAACCAAATGGTGGCGAAAGGAGCAGTAAGTAAGAGCAGTAACTGACAACAACTTGTGCGATTACGTAGCACAGTTCCCTCTTTTTATACTGTATGATCAAGAGAATATGCAAAATAGTTATGCAAATGAAGCGGAAAAGATTCCGCAGTAAAACCTTTGTCAGTTGGAACCCTTAAACCAAAGCTGCAATGGCCGAATGGTTTATTAGAACCTCAAAGTCTCGCTTACATGGATGTGCTTCAAGATGTTGTTCACTCTTACAACAACACCAAACATCGAAGTATAAAAATGGCACCTTCAAACGTCGATCATGTCAAAAAGAACTTGTACCCCCAACGAAATTTTAGCTTGCCAATCAAATATAAATTCAAAGTTGGTGATACCGTAAGAATTGAAAAGGAGAAAAATGTGTTTGCCAAAGGTTATACTCCAAATTGGACAGAGGAAATTTTTACAATCATTGAAGCTTTACCTCGGCGCTATCCAGTATACAGACTGCAGGATAGTTCAAATCAAACTATCCCAGGCGCCTTTTACGAAGCTGAACTGCAGAAGGTGCATAAAGCTGAAACGTATGCGGTTGAACGCGTCTTGAAACGGCGCCAAGTGCGAGGAGAAGTGCAATATTTAGTCAAATGGCTTGGCTACCCAGCTACGGCAAATAGTTGGGTGTCTGAGGCGGATATTGTGCAATTGCAGTAAGGTACAAACTAGTTTTGCAACGGCTGGCTACTGCAAATAACCTGTGGCGATATTGTGCAATCATGACTCACTTTTAAACGATTGTACAGACTGGTACAAACTAGTTTTAAAGTTTGTCTACTATGCAAAGGTTGCGCTATGATTTTGTACGCATACTCTAACGTAAAAAGGCATGACTGGTACATTACTAACATGCAAGGTACGGATAATTTTAATCATAAGCTGGGTTTGAATTTAGTTCACAACGCTTATTCGTCTATAACCTCATACATACCTGAACGCTTTCGGGATTTACAATTAAAGTATGAAATTGGTGGGTGCCACATTACATTTCTATTTTTTAAAAATGGCAAGGCGACAGTTGTGGGAGCTCAACGGCTTTCTCAGTTTGACAATGCAATGGCACTGTCTTGTTGAGACGGTTGGGGTACCCACTAATTGTACCAAAGTTTAGCATGCACAATGTGGTTGCATTTTGTAGAATGTACCAAAGCATTGACTTAGAGATACTGTCACGACACGTTGGTAAATCTTACACGTATTATTCGATGACCCAACGAGGTGGTATTTGTTTTCGTCTAACTACGAACACTAGTGCCATGATTTTTCACACAGGCACAGCAATAGTTACTGGTGCAAAGTCAGTACAAGAAATGGCCAGAACTGTCGGAACTGTGTTTACATTAATAAAAGACGCCATTGTTAATGTAAACTGGACAGCCATGGCTAGTTTTAACGTAAACCTTACTATTGATACAAACTACCGCTACCGAAGGCTTTACAGGTTAGCGAATTTGAAGTTGGTGTCACCGAGTGCACAGTGACAAAGACTTGGGAAAACATCCCAACTGGCGGATTGTAATTGACGGAGAGCCTAGCATACCCATACCTGGAGGATACCAGGATAACGAAGAGGATCAAGTGGAAAGTTTGAACACTCTGAAAAGAGATAAAAGAGTCGGGTTCAAACTTTCACCAAGAAAGCTGTTGGAAATTGAGACAACTAAGGCTGTCACAATTTCTAAGCCCCTAAGTGACGTACTGGGTATGAAAATGCTGTTGGCACTACGCCAATTAATTTGGACTATATGCGTTCAAGTGTTATATGTGAAAAATTAATTTTTAATGACACGACTTTGCCATTGTTGCATACATTTGTGCCGGGGCAAAGTTCGGAAGTCACTATGTTTGTGCCATGGTTGGAAACTGAGTTGAATGTACTGCGTTTTCGATTTCTTGATGTTTGTTTACAACCTGCAAAGTTTCACGGAGGAGCTGTGGTGCTACAACTTCACTTTCGGCAAATTAATGAATAGGAGTAGAGGAATATTTATATAAATACCAAAAGAGATTAGTTTAAACATAAATGGCATTTCGTAAGCGAACTGTAGTATTCCCCAGTAATACTATGGGACCAAAAAAGACGAAGAAGAAGAAGAACGGTCCAAACTTTAACCAAAGTTAATAAAAGGAAACGCAGAAGGACAACGACTAAAAAGCGTCGTACAAGAAAACAACTAAACGTAGACGATGAGTAAACAATCAAACTTTAATAGGACGTGCAGTTGTGGAGTCATTAGACTACACTACACTGTCCGATATACAACAAGCTGTAGAAAGTTCTCAAATGTTGGAGATACCTTGCTACACAAGTTTACCTATAGATGACTTAACGAGTTTGGATTTTCGTTTAGACAAAACAGATGCGTACATCAATCTCAATCAAACCTTTTTCTACATAGGGCTGCAGGTACTCAAAGAAGATGGTACAGAATTGGGCGACAAAAATTTTGTGTCAACTATAAATTTGTTAGACTATGCACGCTTTTCTAATTGCCATATTAATGTTAGCGACCGAAGAATATACCGAAGACCAAGTTATTTACCCTTGGCTTTGCTACTTGAGCTATCTGCTTCACCTTCCGAAGGACGCTTTCGTTCTTAAACTAGTCAACTGGTGAAAAGAACCCAGTACCTAAACCAAAGTCGACAACAGAAACCGAAAAAAAGGAAAATAAACCTTGGATTTTGAATGAAGCTATGGAAACCAGGCGAAAGCTTATTGAAAATCCGGGAAACTAGAACTACTCATCCCCCTAATGAGCGACATAAAGTCGTTTGGTAGATTAATCCCAAGTCAAACCGAAGTAACTATTAGATTACTACGTTCTCCAACACCTTTTGCCCTGATTGACGAAATTAAAAAACTGTCTCACAAAATACGAATATTGGATACAAAACTTTATGTCCCCAGAATAACGTTGACACAACACGCTATCACAGCGTATGATAAACTACTAAACAGTAAAGGATTCTACTATCCTACTACAAGATACATTGGGAAAGCAAGAGGATTAGCACAACATGACCAGAATGCCGAATGGACCGTTTTCACCGGAGAGTTGCCACAAAGAATCTTTCTATTTATGATAGACAACAGCGCATACAATGCACAAATCTACTCCAACCTATTTTGTTTCAAACTTTACCACATTGGATCTATTAGTGTCTATGTAAACGATCAAAGTTTACCTCAGGCAGCTAGTTAAACCTACGACCAGGATACATTTGATAGGTTACGAATGGACATGAATGCACTACTTGGGTTAACAGGCGAGAAGATAGATCCAAAGCTGGATTTAACTGTCGACGACTTTGAAGGTGGTTACGGAGTTTTCGCAATAGACTGCTCGAAAGATCAAGCAGTCTTTTGTGACTATAATAACCCAGTACAACAAGGAAACCTAAGAACTAAATTAGACTTTAAGAAACCATTATATACATCGGTTTCACTAATAGCAAGAGTACATAATGCATAAGAGTGTGACAGCTGGAAGGCTCTCTGTTATCAGCTCTCGAGCCATGCTCTGCACACTAACGGCCCCCCCGCAATTTCGTACCTAGTGGACCCCCCGCAAATCAGTACCCAGTACGCAATTGCGTATGCTCATTTTTTCTATCGTAAGCCCACCCCCCGCAAATGTGACCTATCATTCGTCTGTTGAAAAAGTGATGGGCCTGTTTTGCGGGGAAGGTTTTGGACTTGAAGCCAACTACCAACCCCAGAATTTTAGTTAAAGAGGGAATACTCCCCGGAGAGCAAGAATACTTGTACCTGCCTAGATGTAATAAGTAGCCACGGTGGAACCACATATGAACGAAACCACATCAACCAACCAAGCTAAAATGTCGGCTAACGTAAAGAACAACATACACGCTTTAAGGGTGTTTGCTGAAGCACACCCTAAAGTCATTTCAACAATGCTAAGTTGCACAAAGAAGAGCTTAATAAAAGCAATCTCAGAAGTTGCAGCTAACATGACCAACAATAGAATACCCCAGACACCCCAACAACAGCGCACTTACAAGCGTTTCTCCAAACTGATAGAAGCACTGTCAAGCCGTAAAGTCGCAGATTGCCACAAGGTAGCAATTAGGCATGGGCACGGGTCCGAAAATTTGGACCCGGGACCCGGTACTACCCGAAGCCCTATGTCGGGTAATTGCAATACTACCCGGGTACTCGAGCATTTTCGGGTACCCGAGAAATTTTTAACCCATTTTTCGGACTTGACCATTTTGAAATTTAACTTTTTTCAGGGGTCTTTATTCACTTTGAGCTTAGATTCGATAGATTTTCATTCCAAAGTTATTTAAAGGAGTTTTACGCTCGTTTGCACTAAATAAGATTAAAGTTAAGGTTAACACTGAGTGAGTGCAGCAGGTTACAGAACACAGAGTTAACCTTGTAGTTAAGGTTAACCCTAACCCTCGGCACCAAAGCTTTTCAGCTGAGTGTTACGAAACCTAAAGGTTAAAACCGAGTTAACTTTTAATATAGGGTTAGCCAATCCGTAGGGAAAACAGTTTCCATCCAATCGGGAAGCTGTTATAGCCATCCATTTAACACGGTGTTATCGGCTGGAGAATAAGGTTAACAGAAATACAATTATCTGGAAGGGCACTGTAAAATTAATGCCATATAAACATTACCTCAATGTCCTTTCTGAATGGAACCTTCGTTTCAAGAGTCATCATAGCTGTCGAAGGGGTCAAAGCAATTTTTGAGGAATTGAGAAATTTGTGGAAGCTTTTTCCGAATCGTCCTAAGGTCATTCATTTATTCAATTGTCACTCAGTACCTATACTTTATCTTAGAATTTAATTCAAGAATAAAAATAATAGGAATATCCTTAGAAATAGTGGCGCTATAAGGGTTAACCCTGCTCCCGCTGAGGGTTAATTTTTTGTGTGTAACACCGAGTTAAGATTAAGGTTAACACCGAGTTACGTTAACCTAATTTGGTACAGTTATTAAATATTCCTTGAAATAGTAGTATATATTATTGTGATTACGATCCCACTGTATCCGAAGAAAGTCAAAGTAACCATCCCCTCAACTTGGATAAACTTCCTCAGTCTCACACGGGTTATCTCGCAAACCCGGGTTAACTTGGCTGTCTTGAACACATGACGTTAACCCGGGTTAGCGACTTAACTCGGGTGTGGGCATTGATAACATCGGCCACTGGAGGAAGATTTATGGAATCCACGAAACGGAAAATCTCTATGTCTGCCGACCATCTATCTCTTCAATTACACTAAAAAGTGAAGCACAAGTGCCAAAATGAATTAAACCGAATTAATGAATTAAACAGCGGACCCCCGCCTACGAGGCCCTCAGCAGACTGCCAGATGCTGGCAATACCATCTGAACCGATGGTGCTGTGTCGTCGGCAAAGGCATAGACTGTGGAGCTGGAGCCGCCGTAACCGATAGAAGACGCATCTTGGCACCGATATCTTGGCAAACCTAGAAACGGCTGCGGGTCCCTTCTGCTCCAGCCTAAGGGCCGAGGAAACTGCCTTCCTCAGTTGTCTTTGCCGAATTTCTTCTGCAGTGCCCGTCCCACAGAAGCTACCATCGGACCATGCCAAAGCTTGACATTCTCTCCAATGATCCCTCAAGGGTCCTGGCTTTTCTTTGGGAAGTAAGTCGGTTCTAGCAGTCCCAACCACATTGGATTTCCAGCGGTAAATTTATATGAAGACAAAATGATTAACAAGAAGCAATTAACAAGAACGTTATCCATGTTATGAGATTTTTACAATTTAAAAAATTAGCCAAATGTTGCAACTCGCCGCTGAACGTTATCCATGTTATGAGATTTTTGGAATTTAAGAAATTAGCCAAAAGTTGCAACGACGCGTCTGCCTAGTGTGTATGGAGTGGGTGCAATCTCAAAATACTGAAACATTCTTTACTTCAACCTTGTGTCGACGAGTTTCAGAATGAATTAAACTTTAGACAAACAAATTTTGACATGAGGTAAGCGATTATCCCATCAGCTGCGTTTTAGTTCAAACGCATATAAAGGCATGGTTTACAACGTTAACCGGTACCACTCCCCAGATTTCGGCCTAAACGTGTCGAGCATCTAGCAGGCTTAAACCAGTCACTAGTCTCACTCTTCCTTTTATAAACCAGCTAGCAGAATCAGGCGACGGCGATGAACACGAGAGTGATGACCTGTCCTAACATTTTGGGTATATTGGGGTTCAAAAGTCGATTGGAGCACCTCAAATACCAGCGTCAAATTTGTACTTCCAGCTTTCAGTTGTTGTTGTTGTCAAAGAAAAAGTTTTGTGAAACACTGTCAACTTGAACTTGCAGTTCAAGTACAAGTGCAAGTTCAAGTACAAGTACAAGTCGCAAGGCTTTTATCAAATGGGTCCCTGCTGTCAAATAATTATAAAGATATATTGTTCTCTCAAATAAGAACTTTACTGTGTCTTCCACACATCGTACCAGCTGAGTTCTTGTTAACGGTGACTTGTCGCGAGACATTTATTCCTGTGTATCAAAACATTCCAAGTATTATTATATCCAAGTGTATTCGACGTATTAAAAATCAAGTAATTGAGTCGAAGGACCGGCAATAAAGTTTCAGCAAGTAACTACTACACTAGTAGTGGATGCAATCTCAAAATACTGAAACATTCTTTACTTCAAGCTTGTGTCGGCGAGTTTCAGAATGAATTAAACTTAAGACAAATCTGTATAAAATTTAAACGTATCTGTCTACAGTTAAGACAACACTGTCTAAAATTCAGACAATTCTGTGTAAGACTAAACAAATTAATCTCAAATTTAGACAAATTAATATTATGTTTAAGCTACTTCACAACCTGTATTGTAGCTATGCGCCCACGCAAAATGCAACAGTTAACCAGTTTAATTTTCAATAACTTAATACAAATAGTCAGTTCAAAACGTACATGTATGCTGTACTACCTGAGTTGTAAGCGGGCACTAAAATCGGCCTGCTACTCGCACTCGCCCCACTACCCACAAAGTGGCACCCTCCCCGAACAGCCCCGGTGCCTGCGTCCCGCAGGTTTTCAAGGCAGATTTATCAAGTTTAAAACGATAAGCTGCAGAAACTATCACCGGCCGGCCGGCCTGGGTTTGCCCGGCCGGCCCGTCAGCGGCCGGCCGCCGGCCAGCTGGTTGAGACAGGGCCGGTGCACAACACTAGTGGGTGCAATCTCAAAATACTGAAACATTCTTTACTTCAAGCTTAAACCAGTCACTAGTCTCACTCTTCCTTTTATAAACCAGCTAGCAGAATCAGGCGACGACGATGAACACGAGAGGGATGACTTGTCCTCCCATTTTGGGTATATTGGGGTTCAGAAGTCGATTGGGGGCACCTCAAATACCAGCGTCAAATTTGTACCCCCAGCTTTCAGTTGTTGTTGTTGTTGTCAAAGAAAAAGTTTTGTGAAACACTGTCAACTTGAACTTGCAGTTCAAGTACAAGTGCAAGTTCAAGTACAGGTAGCAAGGCTTTTATCAAATCGGTCCCTGCTGTCAAATAATTATAAAGATATATTGTTCTCTCAAATAAGAGCTTTACTGTGTCTTCCAGACATCGTACCAGCTGAGTTCTTGTTAACGGTGACTTGTCGCGAGACATTTACTCCTGTGTATCAAAAAATTCCAAGTATTATAATATCCAAGTGTATTCGACGTATTAAAAATCAAGTAATTGAGTCGAAAGACCGGCAATAAAGTTTCATCAAGTAACTACTACACTAGTAGTGGATGCAATCTCAAAATACTGAAACATTCTTTACTTCAAGCTTGTGTCGGCGAGTTTCAGAATGAATTAAACTTAAGACAAATCTGTATAAAATTTAAACGTATTTGTCTACAGTTAAGACAACACTGTCTAAAATTCAGACAATTCTGTGTAAGACCAAGAGTACATAATACATAAGAGTATGACAGCAGGCATACTCTATGTATTATAAGGCTGTTACATCCGATGCGCGCTATCGGCCTACCCCCCCCCATAAAATGTCAAAGAAATTCGCCCGCTATGTTTACACGCTACAGACGCACTTTGAACCAACTGACTAGTTGTGTTTTCGTTCTAAAGCGTGCAAGCATAGCGTGCGAATTCGCTTTGATAAGGGGGCTCTGATTTATGGGGGGGTAAGCCGTTAGCGTGCAGAGGATGTAGTGAGCTGACAATACATAGAACATGACGCTTGTCATACTCTTATGTATTATGTACTCTTGGTAAGACTAAACAAATTAATCTCAAATTTAGACAAATTAATATTGTGTTTAAGCTACTTCACAACCTGTATTGTAGCTATGCGTCCACGCAAAATGCAACAGTTAACCAGTTTAATTTTCAATAACTTAATACAAATAGTCAGTTGAAAACGTACACGTATGCTGTACTACCTCAGTTGTAAGCGGGTACTAAAATCGGCCCGCTACTCGCACTCGCCCCACTACCCGCAAAGTGGTACCCTCCCCGCCCAGCCCCGGTGCCTGCGTCCCGCAGGTTTTCAAGGCAGATTTATCAAGTTTAAAACGATAAGCTGCAGAAACTATCACTGGCCGGTTGGCCACGTCACATTTGACCGACCGGTCTGTCACCGGCCGGCCCGCCGGCCAGCTGGTTTAGACAGGGCCGGTGCACAACACTAGTGGGTGCAATCTCAAAATACTGAAACATTCTTTACTTCAAGCTTGTGTCGACGAGTTTCAGAATGAATTAAACTTTAGACAAACAAATTCTGACATGAGGTAAACTATTAGCCCATCAGCTGCGTTTTAGTTCAAACGCATCTAAAGACATGGTTGACAACGTTAGCCGGTACCACTCCCGAGATTTCGGCCTTAACGTGTCGAGCATCTAGCAGGCTTAAACCACTAGGAAGAGCTGAGTGTCTTACTCTTCCTTTTATAAACACTTGGTCACAGCCGTTGTCTTGTCTCTTGCCTTACCCGCTGATGCGGTTGGGAAGGCCAGTCGTGCTGCGAGTAGGGCATTCCAAACTTCAAGCTCTAATCCAAATTCTATGACGAAAGGTCAGCTGTTCTTGTCAATATTGCCACGCCTGAGGGCGGATCTGTCTATGGTTCATCCCAGTTGCAGCTAGCAGAATCTGGCGACGACGATGAACACGAGAAGGATGACCTGTCCTCCCATTTTGGGTATATTGGGGTTCAAAAGTCGATTGGGGGCACCTCAAATACCAGCGTCAAATTTGTACCCCCAGCTTTCAGTTGTTGTTGTTGTTGTTGTCGAAGAAAAAGTTTTGTGAAACACTGTCAACTTGAACTTGCAGTTCAAGTACAAGTGCAAGTTCAAGTACAAGTACAAGTAGCAAGGCTTTTATCAAATCGGTCCCTGCTGTCAAATAATTATAAAGATATATTGCTCTCTCAAATAAGAGCTTTACTTTGTCTTCCAGACATCGTACCAGCTGAGTTCTTGTTAACGGTGACTTGTCGCGAGACATTTACTCCTGTGTATCAAAACATTCCAAGTATTATTATATCCAAGTGTATTCGACGTATTAAAAATCAACTAATTGAGTCGAAAGACCGGCAATAAAGTTTCAGCAAGTAACTACTACACTAGTAGTGGGTGCAATCTCAAAATACTGAAACATTCTTTACTTTAAGCTTGTGTCGGCGAGTTTCAGAATGAATTAAACTTAAGACAAATCTGTATAAAATTTAAACGTATCTGTCTACAGTTAAGACAACACTGTCTAAAATTCAGTCAATTCTGTGTAAGACTAAACAAATTAATTTCAAATTTAGACAAATTAACATTATGTTTAAGCTACTTCACAACCTGTATTGTAGCTACGCGTCCACGCAAAATGCAACAGTTAACCAGTTTAATTTTCAATAACTTAATACAAATAGTCAGTTGAAAACGTACACGTATGCTGTACTACCTCAGTTGTAAGCGGGTACTAAAATCGGCCCGCTACTCGCACTCGCCCCACTACCCGCAAAGTGGTACCCTCCCCGCCCAGCCCCGGTGCCTGCGTCCCGCAGGTTTTCAAGGCAGATTTATCAAGTTTAAAACGATAAGCTGCAGAAACTATCACTGGCCGGTTGGCCACGTCACATTTGACCGACCGGTCTGTCACCGGCCGGCCCGCCGGCCAGCTGGTTTAGACAGGGCCGGTGCACAACACTAGTGGGTGCAATCTCAAAATACTGAAACATTCTTTACTTCAAGCTTGTGTCGACGAGTTTCAGAATGAATTAAACTTTAGACAAACAAATTCTGACATGAGGTAAACTATTAGCCCATCAGCTGCGTTTTAGTTCAAACGCATCTAAAGACATGGTTGACAACGTTAGCCGGTACCACTCCCGAGATTTCGGCCTTAACGTGTCGAGCATCTAGCAGGCTTAAACCACTAGGAAGAGCTGAGTGTCTTACTCTTCCTTTTATAAACACTTGGTCACAGCCGTTGTCTTGTCTCTTGCCTTACCCGCTGATGCGGTTGGGAAGGCCAGTCGTGCTGCGAGTAGGGCATTCCAAACTTCAAGCTCTAATCCAAATTCTATGACGAAAGGTCAGCTGTTCTTGTCAATATTGCCACGCCTGAGGGCGGATCTGTCTATGGTTCATCCCAGTTGCAGCTAGCAGAATCTGGCGACGACGATGAACACGAGAGGGATGACCTGTCCTCCCATTTTGGGTATATTGGGGTTCAAAAGTCGATTGGGGGCACCTCAAATACCAGCGTCAAATTTGTACCCCCAGCTTTCAGTTGTTGTTGTTGTTGTCGAAGAAAAAGTTTTGTGAAACACTGTCAACTTGAACTTGCAGTTCAAGTACAAGTGCAAGTTCAAGTACAAGTACAAGTAGCAAGGCTTTTATCAAATCGGTCCCTGCTGTCAAATAATTATAAAGATATATTGCTCTCTCAAATAAGAGCTTTACTTTGTCTTCCAGACATCGTACCAGCTGAGTTCTTGTTAACGGTGACTTGTCGCGAGACATTTACTCCTGTGTATCAAAACATTCCAAGTATTATTATATCCAAGTGTATTCGACGTATTAAAAATCAACTAATTGAGTCGAAAGACCGGCAATAAAGTTTCAGCAAGTAACTACTACACTAGTAGTGGGTGCAATCTCAAAATACTGAAACATTCTTTACTTTAAGCTTGTGTCGGCGAGTTTCAGAATGAATTAAACTTAAGACAAATCTGTATAAAATTTAAACGTATCTATCTACAGTTAAGACAACACTGTCTAAAATTCAGTCAATTCTGTGTAAGACTAAACAAATTAATTTCAAATTTAGACAAATTAACATTATGTTTAAGCTACTTCACAACCTGTATTGTAGCTATGCGTCCACGCAAAATGCAACAGTTAACCAGTTTAATTTTCAATAACTTAATACAAATAGTCAGTTCAAAACTTACACGTATGCTGTACTACCTGAGTTGCAAGCGGGTACTAAAATCGGCCCGCTACTCGCACTCGCCCCACTACCCACAAAGTGGCACCCTCCCCGAACAGCCCCGGTGCCTGCGTCCCGCAGGTTTTCAAGGCAGATTCATCAAGTTTAAAACGATAAGCTGCAGAAACTATCACCGGCCGGCCGGCCGGCCTGGGTTTGACCGGCCGGCCCGTCAGCGGCCGGCCGCCGGCCAGCTGGTTGAGACAGGGCCGGTGCACAACACTAGTGGGTGCAATCTCAAAATACTGAAACATTCTTTACTTCAAGCTTGTGTCGACGAGTTTCAGAATGAATTAAACTTTAGACAAACAAATTTTGACATGAGCTAAACTATTAACCCATCAGCTGCGTTTTAGTTCAAGCGCATCTAAAGACATGGTGACAACGTTAACTGGTACCACTCCCGAGATTTCGGCCTTAACGTGTCGAGCATCTAGCAGGCTTGAACCACTAGGAAGAGCTGAGTGTCTTACTCTTCCTTTTATAAACTCTTGGTCACAGCAGTTGTCTTGCCTCTGGCTGACACCCGCTGATGCGTTGGAAAGGCCAGTCATGCTGCGGGTAGGGCATTCCAAACTTCAGGCTCTAATCCAAATCCTATGACGAAGGGTCAGCTGTTCTTGTCAATATTGCTACGCCTGAGGGCGGATCTGTCTATGGTTCATCCCAGTTGCAGCTGTCAGAATCAGGCGACGACGATGAACACGAGAGGGATGACTTGTCCTCCCATTTTGGGTATATTGGGGTTCAGAAGTCGATTGGGGGCACCTCAAATACCAGCGTCAAATTTGTACCCACAGCTTTCAGTTGTTGTTGTTGTTTTTGTTTTTGTTGTCACACTGTGTTTTTTAATTCTGTTCACTCTGCTTCTTCCACAAATATTCCTACATTTTATCCAGGTTTCTTTCAGTTTCCATTAATTTTTACACTCAATATTATTTTTTCTATTTTTTTTTTCTCTTTTTTCCTCACTCTTACCACGTGTTTTTTCTCAGTTTTTCTTCTGTCTTTCACCCATGCCACATATTATTTTATTTTTAATTTATTCACACTTTTTAAAAAATCAAAAATCTAGTAATTTAATCGACAGATTTCCACAAAGGTTTACGACACTAGCTACTACTCTAATGCAAGTTCTCTCTCACATACTTACTTTTTGTTTATGTTTGTGTCTTTCAGTTTATGAATTAATTAAAAGAAAAATATATATATAATTTTAATAAATATATCTATACACTTATAACACCACATCACAAAAAAAGACCAACACTTCTTTAGACTACACAACAAAATAATAAAAAATGAACCCAAATAAAATTATTGTTTAAGTTCTTCCCCAACCGGTATGGAACTATTCCTCCGCAAAATGCAACAGTTAACCAGTTTAATTTTCAATAACTTAATACAAATAGTCAGTTGAAAACGTACACGTATCCTTGTTATTGGTAGTTGCGCCCTCGCCCCCGCCCCCAGATGCCTCTCCCGGCCTCCCCCCGGTTCAGTTACCATTAAAAATAACCCGCCGTGCGTCTCGCCGACCGTCTCCCGCCGCCCCCCCGCTGTTTTTAGCGGCCCCCACTACTGGGTGTTCTTTCTCTCTACTGGCGAAACCTTTCTTTCCTCCAGGTTTGTCTCTACACGTTTTTTCAGAATGTACTCCTCTTTCAACCAACAACTTCCATCGTGGTGTACACTATGCCCCTCCGCTGCGTTTTAAACCTCTTGGCCCAGCCGATGGCCTTTCCTCTGGCCGACACCCGCTGATGCGTTGGGAAGGCCAATCATGCCCAGAGGTCGGGTGGGCTCCAAACTTCAGACTCTATCCAAATCCTAACGAAAGTCACTTTCTAATTCTCCACGGGGCAACTTCTATGTTCACCCACACTCAACCACACACACGAGAGGGATTCCTTCCTCCCATTTGTACATGGTCATCACCCCAACCCTCAAACTTCCAGACTCTACCAAATCCTACACAAGTCACTTTCTTATCAATATTTATACCCGAGCAGATCTTCTTATTCACCCACCTCAAACCCCACACAGAGATATCTTCCCCCATCATACACAATCACCCCAAACCCCAATTTATTGTACTGGCATGGCAAATCAACTGGCCGACGGAATTTCATAAAGTTTAACACATAAACATAGGGCTATTTTTGAAAAATGCTAAAAATAATGTAATTTGATAAAACTTATTGTTCTATCGTGTAGAGAATGGTTTTTTTACGTAGAATTGGCTGTTAAAATCCACAATTGTACCTGTATTGGGTCCTCCAGCTGCGAAATGGCACTTTTAAGGTTTTTAGCCCCTAGCTAGCCAGGTAAGCAAAATTGTACGAATCTGACCGCATAGGATGACGCACCGTGCTCGATAGTACCGTGCTATAATCTCAAATTGTTTCCGTGTTGAGTTATTAAAAAATTTTTCAAAAAAATTTGAGTGGGTTTTCCCCCCAAAGTGGGTTTTTCCCCCGCCACGTTTGGCAATGTGCCAGACTACGGTACAGTGGATCGGTCTAATTTTGGCTGTGTGCAAAGAGGAAGAGTTGCCATCATTGCAGATATTTGCAAAACGTTTCTAACCCAACCCAGTCAAAAGTTACATCGGTCCAAACTTTTGGTAAATTTTTGGATGGTTGAACCAAAAAGTAGTTGTCATTTTCAAAATGTCATAAAATAAGCAGGAGTGACTTGATCTTTGCGTACATAGGTTAGAAAGAGTCGCGCTTCCTGCTGCTATGTTTTGGAGCTCATATCTCCAACCCATGACCCAGGAGGCGGGTGGGTTTTTCCCCCCAAAAGGGGGTGGGTTTTTTACCCCATGGCTATACTTGTCTAATAATTTTGCAAGTTAATAGTTAATGGTTAATAGCTGTAAAGTAGACTTAATTTTTGCTTAAGAAAAGCACAAGTTCAAATTTGGAACACCCAACACGTCAACTGTCAAGGAGTCTGAAAATTGCAAACCTTTTTAAATTTTGTCTATAGATGTCTTAGAATAACTAAAGTCTATTTAACACTAATTTATGAACAGTATATATATAGTGTAATTCAGACATGTGCAGGAGGGGAAGTTCTGGGGGGGGGGGGGGGAAGGGAGCCACATGGTGAAGGGCGGCCGAAGGCCGGGCCGCCGATAAACCGGATTTTCCGGTTTGTTACCGGAAAAATCCGGATTCTGGGGAAGGGGAGGGACCCCTCTGGGGAGGGGGTGAGCTCGGGTCTGGGGGAGGTGAAACCCCCCCCCCCCCCCCAAGCACACGTTTGGTGTAATCTGGGGCGGCGCCAGGGGGGGGGCCGGGGGGCCCCGGGCCCCCCTTTGCGATTTGGGCCCCTCCCTTTGGGGTGTCGGGCCCCCCCCCCTTGAAAAATTTTTCAGCTGTTTATATGCATTATTTGAGTGTTTTTAAGAATTTTTTTTTAAAAATCGCAAATTTTTGCTAAAAATTGAAAAATTTTTGCCAAAAATCGAAAAATTTTTGCTAAAATTTGAGATTTTTTGGGAAATGAAGGTAAACTTTGCCAAAATTTTTGGATTTCCCAAAAAAAGGTAGCCGGATTTTTGGGTCGGGCCCCCCCTTCAAAAAATCCTGGCGCCGCTACTGGGTGTAATTATGGAAAATAGAAATTCATTTAGAACGAAATGCATAAAAATTGGTTAACAAAATATCAAAGTAGTCTACTTATTCGGGTTCAGTTGAATATTAACATACGCGGGGGTCTGGGGGCGATAGTAAGCATAGGTGTGGTGTGGCTGGGCAAAACTGGGGGGGGGGGGTTCCGACGGAGGGTGGGTGGACCCTAAATTTTCGATTTTATGCCATTTTTGGCCAGTTTTTGGCCAAAAATCTGGGGGGGGATACCAAAAATCTGAAAATCTGGGGGGTCGCGAAAATTTGTCATTTTGGTGGGGGGGGGGTCCCCCATAGGTGTAGTTGGGGGGGGGGGGGGGGTTTGGGGTACCCCCCCCAGCCATTTTTCCAACCCCCCCCCAGAAACTTTTGGGGGCCCCCCCCCCCCCCCCCCCCCCCCCCCCCCCCCCCCCCCCCCCCCCCCCCCCCCCCCCCCCCCCCCCCCCCCCCCCCCCCCCCCCCCCCCCCCCCCCCCCCCCCCCCCCCCCCCCCCCCCCCCCCCCCAACCCCGCGGGGGGGCGGGGGGCCGAAGGCGCGAAAATTGACCAAAAATTGGACATTTTTAGGGCAAATTTTGCAAAATTTTCCAGAAAAAGTCCAAATTTTTGGCTTAACGTGTGTACTATCGTGAGAAATAAACGGTTTTAACGGTTTTATGGATTTCTAGATTCAATATTGACCTTAGTCTGGACTCAGAAACATGGTGGCAATCAAGTTTTCGAGTTTAAAAACACTGTCTAATGTTAAAATTACTTAATGATTTCATGTTTTTCGCATTAGCAATGGCTGAAAATGCGATTTTTGACATAAACATAGAAAAATGTTTTTGGGGGAGGTTTGGGGGGGGGGGTCTAAAACGGGGGCCCCCCAAAATTCCGGGGAAGGGGGGCGCCCCCAACCCAAATAAATCCCCGTTACAGCTATGGGGTCCCCCCTAACACATCTATGATAGGAAGTATATAAAAGCTGCAAAAGATATCCGGATCCGGATGGTTTTTCTGCCGGATCTGGATCCTGATATCCGGTCGACCCATAGATGCTCATGCACATTTTACACAGGCTGGCAATAAAATCGGGGGGTGGGGTGGGTTACGAAGGATGGTGGGGGGGGTTGGGGGGGGTAGCCCCCCCAAGCATTTTTTAAACCCCCCCCCCCCCAAGAATTTGGGGGGGGGCGTCCCCCCCCCCCCACCGGGGGGGGAAGTCGCGCCAATGGGTCGAAAATTGGCCAAAAATAGGGTATTTTTAGGGTAAATTTTGGAAAAATTTTCAAAAAGTCCCAAATTTTTGGCTTAATGTACTTGTCATTGCGAGAAATGCACGTATTTAATAGTTTTATGGACTTTTTGACTGAATATTAGCCTTCTTTTGAACTTAGAAACACCTGGACAATCAAGTTTTAGAGTTTAAAACCACTGTCTAATGTAAAAATTACTTCATGATTCGATGTTTATTAGTATTACAAACGGTTGAAAATCCGATTTTTGACATAAAAATTGAAAAGTTTTTTTTGGGGGAGGGTTGGGGGGCAGTAGCGGCGCCAGGATTTTTTGAAGGGGGGGGGCCCGACCCAAAAATCCGGTGACCTTTTTTGGGAAATCCAAAAACTTTTGCCAAATTTTGGCAAATTTTACCTTCATTTCCCAAAAAATTCTCAAATCTTTGCAAAAATTTTTCGAGTTTTAGCAAAAATTTTTCAATTTTTAGCAAAAATTTGCCGATTTTTTAAACAAATGTCTTAAAAACACCCAGATTATGCATATAAACAGCTGAAAAATTTTTCAAGGGAGGGGGGCCCGACACCCCAAAGGGAGGGGCCCAAATCGCAAAGGGGGGGTTGGGGGGTCTCCAGAGGCCCCCCCCCCAAAAATGTTGGGGGGGAGCCCCCCCCACCCCAAATCTCCGTTACACCTATGGTGGGGGCCCCCCTAAATTTTCGATTTTGTGGGGGGGAGCAAAAATCTGAAAATCTGGGGGGGGGTTGCCAAAATTTGTCATTTCCCCCTAACACCTATGCCTGCCTGTAAGTACTCATTAGTTTTTGACATGCGACGAAGAACGTTTTTGGTTCTTGAAGGCAAAAATTTAAATCTTTTTAGTATGGCTCCTTTCATTCTGTATACACTCTTTGCTTTTTGTTTGCATTATCATGGGGGTGCTCGGAGAGCCCCCCATAATATGAGCTATATAGAGGTCGGGGAAAAAAAACCAACCCGCAAGTGGTGGGGAAAAAAACCAACCCCCCGTTTGGGCGATGGGGATGAGCTAGCGGGCTCAAATCTTGCATGCAAGTTGGTAGGGCCCATCCCACCTACCACACCAAATTTGAGCTAAATCGGACCACTTTTGAGCATTTTGTGACATTTTGAAAATTTTGGCATTTTTGACCCCCCAAAAATTCAAAATTTGCCTATTTTTGAAGGCCTGTAAAAAATTTTCCATAGCAGTTAGATAATAACTTTTAATAGTTTCTATGAGAACAACATGTGCTCTTTCCAAAAATGTCGGTCTCGCCTTCCTGCGACGCTTGGCAAGCTGTCAGCAGAATTTTTACAAAATGGGAAAAAAACCAAGGGGTGGGAAAAAAACCAATTTTTACTTTTGCTGCCGAACTCCCAAAAATGGTTCTTAGTTGCTCAAAAGTCATCCACATAGCAAGTTTAATGCGTTCTTTCACGTGAACAGCTCAAAATTGCATTTGGACTTGGCAATTTTGTGCTAGCCGGTAAAAACCTCATTTCGGCGGATTGGCTGTTTGGCTCAGCTAAAGCGGCCAAAAAGTACTCTGGGACAAAGAAATACGCGAAAAAACACTGAAACAACGTTTATTTTAATTTATTTCATCGAATTTCGAAAGATTTACAAATTTTTGCATTTGAACATAGAAACTGGAAAATTTGATGAAACCTAGCCAGTTGATGCTGCAAATTTTGATGTTTGATTTTCTCACTTATTATAAGGAATATCGCAAAAATAACTGCAGATATGAAGTCAGCGACGCCGATTTTACCTGTCGCATGCATAAAATCGCTAATATGAGTTACCCTGACCGAATACTGGGGTTGGTTTTTTTCCCATCGGTTGGTTTTTTTGCCATTGGTTTTTTTACCCCGGCTAATTAACCGTTAATTACTAATTAACGACAGGACCTAGAGAGGCGATTTATATACCAAAATGACAGTCTAGACAGGGCTTGATAAGAAAATAATTTATAGCCGGATTGCTCCACTGGGTAGTTCTGCAGAGTCCAAAAAGTGACTACCTTGGTTTTTTTTCCCCGACCTCTATACCTATTTTGCTGGGCTAGTTCCAAAAGTGCCAATTAGGCGTAACTAATTAATCGGGAGGGAATCAAGTGGTCAAAAATAACATTTTTGAAATCTCCAGGCCAAGAGCTTTGGAATGATACCAAACTTGCCCGGAAAAAAGTGAACTTTGTCAAAGAACTGCTTAATCAAAGTGGCTGTAGAGTGCTGTGGTTGGGTGGGGTGGAGACTAAAGGTGCATTCATAGTCGCAAACGCCTAGAGACGCGCGTCGACGCCTCTGATTGTAACATGCCATTTTAACCGTTTAAAATCAGTTGTAACGAAATCGTGCTCACGAACGCATGCAGACGCATCCATACGCGTATCGACGCGCGTCTGCTTGCGACAGGAACTATGAATGCACCTTTAAGCGATTTTGGGTCAAGGCGGTACTAAGGCAGACGCACACCTGAACGTAACTTTCGCAAAAATTGATTTTCGAAAAATATGCTAAAAATGGATGCATGTTGAACACATTTCTGGCATTGATCTGCAGCAAGATTGATTGATTGCAATAATCTGCAGTTTTGAAAATTCAAAAAATTTTTAAAATTGTCCAATGGATGCCGGAAAATTTTTGAAAATTTGGCCTTTCTGAGCGATTTTCATATAGGGCTAATCTTCGTACCTGAACACGAGCAAAACTATTTTTCGATCCAGGCGATTTTCGGTAGCTAAATATATATATATATATGGGGGGGAAACATTAAGGTTACAGCTTTATATACGTGGCCCCCCATTTCCCCCTACTAGAATAAGTTCAGGATCCAAAAATGGAAAAAATGCGTGTTCAGACCACCTATATGCAACTTATCAGCGAAATCAGGTAGTGCGCGTTAGCGCACTACCTAGAATAGGGAAATTTGCACGTTGTGCGCCTTATTGGAAACTGTTTTTTTTAATAACTCACGGAGGAGTGGACCGATCGAGCTCAAACTCGCTGTGTGAAGAGCCCGTGGGCAGGGGTACATGCTGTGAAAATTTCAGCCGGATCGGTCGAGCCAATCTCGAGATATGCAAATTAGGTCCTTTTGCCGTTACACAGTTTTCTCCATTTTTTTTCCCCCCACCCTAGAGGTCGGAGGACAAAAAATTCCTATAAACTTTTGCTATTTTTGTGGATAGAAAGTGCCGAATTTCTGGGCGAATTTTTCTTTTCGCGCTATGACCCCCCCCAGAGGTCTGTGTAGTCTTGGGATTTTTCGATTTTTGACCCCCCCCGGAAAAAAACTAAGTCCGAAAATTTATTCATCAGTTTACAGAGAGCTAGGCTCAAAGCCAGGTTCTCATATTGGGGTTATAGCATCGCCCCAAGGTGAAGATCTCCGGGAAACGAGATGGTGCTGTTTGATGGTCTGTGGCGCCCTGGCCAGGGGTCACTAGTTAACGTGTAAAAGGGGGGGTCCGGGCCTCAAGAGTAGGCAGCCCTATACATAAGAGCTGCTGGGCTGAGGTTTCGTATTCGAATAGGAACCCCTATATGGTGAATCTAAATGGCCCATTAGTTTTGCTCTATCACCTATCCATGTGGCTGGGGGGCACCCTGATGGTGGTGGGCCCTACCGTGGCGCAACTCCAACTTTAACCTCATCTACAGAAAGATCCACAGTGAGCAGGTCTCTCTTATTTGGGATTTGGGGTGGGGTGCGGGGGCACTACAGCATGGGCTATAGTAGGTTTCGCCCGGACCCCTGTGGCGCCCTGGCCAGGGGTCCGGACCGTGGACCGTGCCCAAAAAAAAAAAAAAAAAAAAAAAAAAAAATGGCCAAAAATCGATTTTTCCAAAAGTGGCCAAGTTTGGTATCAAATGAAAGCCCTTGGTGAGGCGAACATTTTTTGTCGTTGGAGGACCCCTCCAAAGTGGCCCCAGCGGCCTGTGGCGCCCTGACCAGGGTCCGGACCGGTCCAAAATGGTCAAAAATCGATTTTTCCAAAAGTGGCCATGTTTGGTATCAAATGAAAGCCCTTGGTGAGGCGAACATTTTTTGTCATTGGAGGACCCCTCCAAAGTGGTCCCAGCGGCCTGTGGCGCCCTGACCAGGGTCCGGACCGGTCCAAAATGGTCAAAAATAGATTTTTACAAAAATGGCGAAGTTTGGTATCAAATGAAAGCCCTTGGTGAG
>JASAND010010831.1:0-36949 GCA_030248195.1 Trissonchulus latispiculum | reverse complement strand
TCACTCGTGTATTTGACTAGTCGCATTCGAACCTGTTATTTCTTGTGTGTTTTCTAGTAATTCATATAGTATTTTGTATTGGTTATTTGAACTTGGAATTTCCCTGTCGGTTTTGTCGAGCTATATCTCGTATATACTAGTGTTTTGTAGATTCGTAGTCTTGTTAGTTAGTACGCTTAGTTTAGTTTACTTGGAATTTTGCTACAGTCCATATTTTGTTATTTTTCATTACTGGTTAATTTTGCTACTTGTTCGAGTTTTTCATTGCCCATTCATGATATTTGCTCATAATCTGTGTGCTTTATATATAGCCTTATTTGATTACAGCTACTTATTTTTGTTGTGTATTTCGTCATTCCAGTACTTATTGCCATTTGTTTTTGCAGGGTACAACCCTATGCAGCTATATTTTATATAGGTATCATGTACTAGTTGCCATCATGGCTCTGCCATGCATAAATTTTGTATGAAAATACCAACTTGTCCAATAGGATGGGTTACACCCAAATAGGGCATCACCCTACAGTGTGTCCTTTTATTAGTTACTTGTTAATTATATACGTAACTTGCATCCAGGGTGATCGTGTGATAAGCGCTAACCCTTGGTATGTCAAGTATAAATTTAACTTTATATTAATTTTTCTAGCGCTTTATTTATTATATACACACTGTTTGAATTTATTTCCATTAGGAGGGTGAGCCCTCTTCCCTTGAGAAATTTTATTTGGTATTTTCATATTCAGTTTCTTCAATTTTCTACTATTAGTACGGTTTCTACCAAATACGTGTATTTTTGTACTGCTTTACGTACGTATGTACTTGTGTTTTTTCTACTGTTACTAGTATGTCTAGTATATTTATTTGTTTTTGTGTACGTATACATTTGCAATAGTCATTTCAGCGTAAAGTGCTTTTTGGTTATTTGTTTGTGGGAGCGACGCTCACGTACCAAGCGCCGTACGGTCAGTCCTCTCAGGAGTTCGGACGGCGAGCCCTGGGGAGATGTAACGCAAGAGGCTGACTGTAACGGTCAACCTTTTCGTTATTACAAATATTACGAAATCATTCAACTTAGCTAATAGTTGGCTTGCCTAGTCAGCAAGCATTCCTTCACGTGTCATGTAGCTCCACCTATAGGATAGGTTTGGTTGGGTGGGGTCCCCCCTTGGAGCTACATGATTGGGACACCCCAGCTAGAGGGCGCTTCTCTTGGGAGGGGGTTATCCGTCAAACTTCTCCCCCTTTCAGTTGTGGGTTTTCCCTTGTACAGCACAGTCGTTTCTCTCTCTATTCTCTCCCTATCTCCTGTACAGTTTCTCCCCCTGTATCTATCTTCAGTGGGCCTATCTATACTGGTACGTTAGCGGGGCTTCGCCCATTGTTATAAATTGGTGAGTTTGAGTGTGTGTAAGTTCTTTTATTTAGTATAACTGTTTGTCTGTCAGTTGGGCTTTGCCCCCCTAAATTATATTACTAGTTATTTTCTACATTTGCTATATTTTTGTAATACTTGTTGTACTTTATTAAATATCTCCCCTAGCTGTGTGTATTTTTGGTAGGTCTTACTGAGCTCCTAGGTTAGTTTAGTGTTATTTCTGAGGTGAGCGGGTGTCACTCCCTCACTAGGGCTAATTATTTGGCGAGGTTTCCCCGGCCGGCTCCTGCGCGGTTGGTGTGTTATTCACTTGTGCCACGGTCTCCTCGCTTGAGTTGCTCTCGCGGGGTAACGGTACTTTTGTGTTAAGTTAGTTTCACTCTGGTACCGCTACATATTTATGAACTTATGATAAAAGTCTTCCCCAGGAACACCAATTGTACAACTGTTAGGTATTTTCCCGCTGTGCAAACCGTACCGCTGTGCAAACCCTGAGTACCGCTGTGCAAACCATGAGTACCGCTGTGCAAACCCTGAATACCGCTGTGCAAACTCCGAGTACCGCTGTGCAAACTCTAAGTGCCGCTGTGCAAACCTTTGATAATGCAGTAAAATTTCCAAGATTTTACAATAGGATTTTAGCAGCCTTATCTACAAATAATTATAATAGTTTACATAGATTAGACGGTAATGTCTTTTTAGGTCAGTCCCCTTGTCTTTTCCGAAATTTTACTAAATCTAGACGATCAAGACGGCGTCAGTTTGACCCCAAATGCTTCAAATTCTTAAATTCAACACTGGCACTTCCTCTTTATGATACAACTAGCAGTATCCTTTATCTCCAACACCAAAAATATGTAATTGGAATTTGTAATGTAATGTAATCTTTGGATCATCTTTTCTACTTTCTCGCTAATTTTACATATGAAAATATGAAAAGCGAACGTATTGTCATTTCTCTAATTTGTTGAAAATGGGTTCAATCTTGGTTTGCACAGCGGTACTTAGGCTTTGGGCTTTGCACAGCGGTACTTAGGTTTTGCACAGCGGTACTAAGGTTTGCACAGCGGTAACTTTTGGTTTGCACAGCGGTACCTAATCGTTAGACATACAAACTGTAAATTCATGACCAAAATTTTTGGATTAAGTGCAGCTACGAAGATTAAGATTTCGTGATCCACAAAATTCACCCAGATGATGGCAGAATTTTAGTAAAATAAAGGATTTACCATTCAACATATTTTGTCTTCAAATACACTGGCGTCGCCAAGCAAATGAATTTTAATGTCTCTGATTCAAAAATGTAAACAGAATCTCTTCTACGAAAATTTTTTCACAACTTTTTTGTTCCCCAGTTATTTTAGACATGTCAGAAATTTTTACATTTTTTCGATTGCTCAGAATTCGCATTGTTTTGGCGTAAACCCTTAAGGTTCAAAACCAAATCTTAGCTAACTTTTTAAGTAATTTCCGTTTAGATTACAAAAATATACCCAATGAGGGACAGCTGGTGCCGAATATGGGTCAACTTGCGAGCGCGTAAGGTCGCCGGATCAACTCCCAGCTTTGGTAAACTGTTTTTTTACATTAATCAAACAAATTAGTTTTTTCTGATATGTTTAAATGTTATACGTGGGATTGCTATCTGTATCATTGTCATCTAATTTACGAATTCGAAACTTTAAAGAAAATAAATATTGTGGCACTATTGTATTTTTAATGTACAAAATTGGCAAATAACTACTTAGATTTATCGTTTTGTGTAATTATTAATGTCAGGAATCAAAACTTTGGACATCAATTACGTATGACTGTCCCTTATTGGGTTGGTATCCTCTTTCCCTTATTTTGGCATATAGGGTCCACTATTTAGTATTCAGATAACAAATTTGAACTGACAATCTTTAAGGAATGTAAATTTAAAACTGCTTCAAAGCTGACGCAAACAAAATTTTTTGTGGGACAGAACTTGGGCTTTCCATTGATATAAACATTATTTAGAGGTTTTCTATAGATATTGAGAAAACGTTGTTTTTCCGCCAAAAATAATGTTTTCGAAAATTTTGTCAGTTTACGTGTCCCTTAGTTGGTACAACCACCCGATTCTTAATATATCTACTTGATGTTCGTATTCATTAAAGTGTTGTTACTACTATTTAGGCTAAGCTCCTTTCTAGGTAGGTAATTTTGTCAAATCAAATCAAATCAAATCTGAGTGAGTAGGACGATCTCTTCCCTTAGGACAGGTACTTTCTGTGTTTATTTGTTTGGCGAGGTTGTTCCGACCGTCTCCTGTGGTCGGTGTCGTATCTATCTGTGCTACGGCCTCCGCATCCGCTACGCACGGGTGTGGTAAGGATGTTAGTAAGAGGCTTATGTTATTAGCCGCGCTACACATTGCCCAACCTTGCCTAGCTAAACTTGCTGGTTTCATGTGTCTACAGCTATTCGCTTATTTCAGTTTAAAGAAAAGAAAGAAAGAAAGAAAGAAATAAAAGAAAGAAAAGAAAAAGAAAGAAATGAAAGAAAAAGAAAGAAATTTTGTCCACTGAATAATTTTAAACTTTGTCATCAATCAAACAACGGTCACTTTTAATTACATCAACCTTTGAGTTAACACACACCCTGCTTAGTTTGCTTCTTTGAGGAAACCCTCAATTTCTTAAGTTAGCAACAACTTAAGGCGTATAATCTTAATGCGCCAAACAAGCCGAGGCACAAGGCCGGCCGGCAGCAGTTAACATAGAATTATCAACGTCTGGTAAAACTATTCTGAATAAAATTTAAAAGCTGACTCATTATTAAGCACGGTACAGCTATTCTCATATTTTAGTATAAATTTTCTTTCTTTCTTTCTTTTATTTATTTCTTTTTCTTTCATTTTCTTTCTTCCATTTCATTTCTTTCATTCTTCCTATTTCTTCCACTTTCTTGGTTGTCCACTGAAAATGATTGACAGACAAAGGTATCAAATTACACTCTAACGTCAAATCACACTGCCTATATTACACAGTTAGAGTGTAATTTGATACCTTTGTCTGTCAATCATTTTCAGTGGACAACCAAGAAAGTGGAAGAAATAGGAAGAATGAAAGAAATGAAATGGAAGAAAGAAAATGAAAGAAAAAGAAATAAATAAAAGAAAGAAAGAAAGAAAATTTATACTAAAATATGCGAATAGCTGTACCGTGCTTAATAATGAGTCAGCTTTTAAATTTTATTCAGAATAGTTTTACCAGACGTTGATAATTCTATGTTAACTGCTGCAGGACTACAATGAATTGATTAGATGTTGAACCCTAGACAAATTTCAACACTAAGGTATTAGCATAATTAAAATTTTAATGCAGTTACCAAATTTTATTCAAAAATAACGCTAACTATTAGAAGTTGGAACTAGTGTCAACATCTTCTTATGTGGATAAACTGAAAATGATGCAACGTGTTCACAATATTATGCATAAAATTTAAATTTTACTACACAGTTGACGCATAAAATCAGTAAATTAAGCTGCCTTCGTCAGCAGTTGGCCGTTGGCCAGTCAACAACCAGCTGCTGACCAAGCCTACTGGCGAAGGTTTCCATCGGCCAACAGCCAATGGCCGACCATTGATCGCACCCCCAACGCACAATACTAGTTCTTAGATTCAAAAATGTGCAATAGGAAACAGATTGAGAAATTTTTTGCAGGTAGTGCAGCAAAACGTGATGCGTTGTGCCATTTTGTTCGTTATCATAAAGCTTGCACAGAAGAAATTCCTCCTGCAACATTGTTCTGCTAACAGGAAAGCAATTACGGGATATATACAAGATAAGTAACACAAAATGTAAACTATAATGCAGACAGTGACAATTGCCCTGTACGACTGTCCAGCTGTGATATACAGCGTCATTGCAGCATCAGCAAATTCAAAATAACGCAATTCTGCACAGATCTACATCATTATCTATGAGTAGAAATGTTTTTAAATTTAGCAATTCTCCACAAATTTATTACACTTGGAGAAGATATCTGCACACTTTTACTACGCTTTGCATAAAAATAAAATGAATTCAGAATTCTATTAACATTGTGTACCTCAGGTAGTTTAACGGACGCATACATGGGCAGGATGCACCCGGTCCGGAGCTCAATAGCTATATGGACTATTTCTAGTTTCGCTCAATCTATGACACTTAGAATTTCAGAACGGTGGATGCTGCCCTCACAACATTTGCATGAGAATTTTCAGTTTAAGGTGCAATGGGTGAAACACTTTTTGAGAAATGCAATATTCATGGAATAAGGGAAATCTTTTCATCGGAAGAGAGGCATCATTCATTTATATGGTTTATACTGATTACTATGTGCAGCTTTATGGGATTGTACTCTTCTGTTGGAGTGCTGAACACTTACCTCAGGGAAGAAACTATTACTGTATCCAGCTATAAGACAGTATCCCCATCGCTACTTCCAAAGGCCGCATTCAGCGTCTATTCCAGGTGAGGCAAACCTGTTTTGGTGACTGAAGCTTTCCTAATTTTCTAGATTTTGGTTAAACTTTGTCAGTTGTCGTCTATCCCAGATCTCGCTCTTTCGCTCGCTTACGCATTTCATAATTCAGGGGAAATATTTTAGCAAATTTTAAGGTTTAATTGGAATCTCCTGCAAGTTTGATATTATTTCAAGCTGATGGTGTAAATGCAATGTAAGAAAATAAGTGCATTTATATTGGCGCCAAAAGGGACAACAGCTAATGAAGTTGATCAATAACTATGTTATTGCATGGTTTCTAAACTGTGGTACCCTGGACTGCGAATTATTACCATGTAAAAATGGTTAATTAACGGGTAAATGTTTGCAAAGTATTTTAAAAACTAAACCTAACTTTAAATAGTAAAAATAAAAACCTCCAATCAATGTTTTTGATTGTCTAAAAATAGCAATCTAATTGTAATAATAGTTTAATGCTTTGCGTTACCCCAGGGTGGTTAAAAGTTTAAAATTTGACCAATCGAGCTAAAACTTTGCACGGGTATGTCATCAACCACACTTAGTTCATTTATAACTAAATTCTTGTGATTTCGCGAAATTCGGTTTTTTCGATTCTTTGTGGGAAGTAGGGGAACCGAAAATATTTTGTCCCCGATTTCGCAAAAAAGTTGTATGTATGGATTTTCTGGTTTGTCTGTTTTGTTGTTGGTTTGTTTTGTTTTTCAGGCTGAACACAAATCTAAGACCTGTTTTTCAATTCAGCTTCTCGTTAGCTCAGTATAAGCCTAGTGTAAGCATCTGAGTCACAGTTTTTTCCTAAATTAAGAAAAGATGAGCTGTATCGTTCGTTTCTAGTCCTTGGCACTGCTACGCTTCTTACTTTGCCACAATTGTTTACTGTTACCGTTTTCTCAATCCTTCAGCACTTGCAGTGGCTGATCAGGTTAGCCGATAACAATAGGGTAAGGAGAGCTTTCTTAGCATTAGTGAAAACTGATTTGGCCTTCACAGACTGATTCTTTGAAAGTAAATAATACCAGTGGACAGGACTGTGGCTCATGAAATTGAAATTTTAGATCCGATCCTTCCGTTATTGCAATTCAAGGTTGTTTGTTAGCATAGCTTGGTCTATAATATCTTCTTCTCTGGTGTGGAAGTATTGCAAAGAAGAGGTGTCATATTTTTGTTCTTGTTGGTGCTCACTGCACATTGTAGCACCTTGTGTTCTGCTCGGCTTTCGTCGGGATATTGTAGTTTTGAAGTATATACCTACTAACTGTCCTTTTTGTAGCCAGCATGTGTTATTGTGCTATAGTATGTTGTAGACAGTATTTGTAATGTGATGTGAATGTAGATGTATTTTCTGTTATTTGTATCAGTAGCTATTTGGTCTATTGGTAATAATAATGAGAATACGTAGTAGTAATAGTTATGTCTGTATGTAGTAGTACTGTTAGCGTATGTAGGTAGTAGATATGTTGATGTCGCGATTAAGTTAGTGGTTTTACCTTTTTAGTTCGTTATATTATTAGCGCCGCGTTATATTCCACACCAAATCTAATGAGAAATATTTCTATCAAAATTAACAGAGGTTCAGATTGCTTTCAAAATACAGATAAAATAGAATAACAAAATGTAACACTTTCAAAGAATTTTGTGTATATAATTGACAACTAAAATTCACTAATAAATGGATTGAAATTGGTCGAGAAAAGTTTTATTTTTGACTTACAGTAAGGAGTGTTTGTTAATTCTAAGTTGCGACGCTCGCATTCTGAAGGACAATAGTTAAATGTTTATCTGGATTGAGAATAACTTATATCTTGGCAAGCTCTGGTACCCAAAATGTAATTTTGCTAAAAGGTGGAGGCAGATTGCGTCTTCTCAGAAAATATTTATAAATAGTAAAACTAATCATAAAAAAACTTTATGGTTTTGTGCAGTCGAATATGTCACGATTTTAAAGCAATTTTCAAAAAAATATAAAAAAATTGTGTGATTTTTCGCTTTTTTATCAAAAATACCAATTGGCGCCGGAAGCAGAACCGGAACCGGCAGTAAAGAACCGGAACGGGTTTCAAAATTCAGAACCGTTCCCAGCACAACAAGGCTACATACGGATCATAGTATGACAGCAGGGAGGGATTCTTAGTTGGGCCACATCTAGTTTGGTCCAAAAGCTCTCATTGGCTGAATTTAGTGACAACACTAGCCAATAAAAACTGACCCCGCCTACACGATAAACTGGAACAGCAAAACACTCGTCTACTTTTGTAAACGCAAACAGATTAACTTACAAAATTCAAAGGAAAACAAAGTTCACTAAAATTTCAGCGATAATAAATTGCAGTTAAATTTAGTATACCTAAAATAAATCCCGTGAAAATAATTAAATTAAACTTAGTGAAAGCTTATACATAGCAAACATTTTCCTACTTTGTAAACATAGGTTAACGCGGGGGGGTCTGGGGGGTCCAAGCCCCCCCCCCCAACCCGGACAAGGTACAAGCCCTATCGCCGTCGGGGACAAGGGGTAACGAAAAAATGGCCAAGGGGTAACGAAAAACAGCCGGAAAAAATTAGTTTTTACGGTAAAATTTCAAAAAATTTCTGCCTTCGCCGGAATCTTTTAGCTAAAATGTTTAATTTTTCGGGAAAATCGCCCAAAATTTTTAAATTTTTTCCAAAAATTGAAGATTTTTTGCAAATATTGACTAAAAATTGCTAATTTTAATAAAATTAGCTTTAATTTTTCGAAAAATTTTAAAAATTCTTTTTGAGATACAAGCCCCACTGACACCTTATGTTCAAGGTACAAGCCCCCTCAAAATTTTTCGGGGACAAGCCCCCCCCACGACCCGACCCTATGTTAATGTATGTTTGTAAAAGTAAAATTTGATTTTGCTGGAAATTTTGAATTTGATTTTCTGCAAATTTCCTGCAAAATGTCATAGTTCAGATCAGAATTAGACTACGAGATGAGGACAGTTCAAACTGTTACGTTCAAAATTTCAGTTGATAAAAATACTATAATTTTAGGAGAAATGGTTGCCCTTAAAAAGGCAGTAGGGATAGGAAGTCTAAGTATATATATCAAACTTGAACTCAAAATTTTCCGTATACTTTTATTCTATAATTTTAATGATACTACATCACTGTTTAACGTTTATAAATTAAATTATGTTTAGATTTAAAGGTATGGTTTGCTTTCACTAATGAAAGATCGTTTTACTGAAAATTTCACCGAAAAACATTTCACGAAATTTTCCGGATTAAATTCGTTATCTGTGTTGTAATTTTCTCTACCTTTCTACCTACTCCACCTACTTTCTCTGATCGACCCTTTATTTTACGTAGTGTAAGTTACCTAGATAAGAACCGCCTATTTTATGCTGATTGGTTATTTTCTGTCCAATGAAACGTGAAGATCAAACTAGATGTGGCCCAACCAAGACTAAACCTCTCTGATGGCTCTTTCCAGCTGATAACGCAAATTCCGCATGCTGTCACACCCTTACCATGGTGTGCTCTTGACAATATTTAAGATTTGAATATGCTGTCAGTGCAGTATTAAGTGGATGTATTTGTACAAGACATATGATGTAGGCAAACGCTAATAAAGGGGGGGGGTCGGCCATGATGATCAACTTTCAATCTTAACAACCCGCAGAGCTGCACTTTGCCGACGAAGGAACTTCTTTCACAATGTTTGCAATGTCATGGGGCAACAGGATCTGTTGTTTGCTACAGAAAATGCTGATATCTCAATGCTTTGTTAGATTCGTTTATGAAATTGCACAGTTAAGTTCTTATATTTCAGGTATAACGTAACTAAACTGAAAAAATATCTGAAGTCAGTAGCAGGATTATCTCCAGCTAATATAAGTGCAGTCGATCTCACTTTTGCTGGTGTATTTTATGGTCCATATACTTTGGGTAATCTCAACACTTCCAATCAAGAATTTATGGCAAGTGCCTTTGATACTGCTCAGCTGCTAGATCTTCACTTAGAAGCCAAAAATCAAACCATGCTTGACATGATACTTGATATTTCATTTGACCGCGTCGACATTGTTTTGGGTTGCTTTTCTGAGTACTGAAATATGTTAAGCTCATTTGAGTGCTGTTCTTTGAGCAGAACAATCGTAGCACCTATAGGAATTCTTCCCATCATTAATGCCTACAATCAAACGTACGCAGGAGTGAAGTCAGGTCAGTAGCAATGGAACTCGTAATCATAATGTGAAGTGAACATTGTTTTGTTAGCGGTAGTAAACCTCTTTCTGGCAGGCAAACCTGCCAGCTTCTTGAATCATTTTTCCTGCAAATATCGTCTTCCTATAACTGTTTGCTCTTGACGAGACAAATTTAACCACTAAAATATTCCCGATTGGCTGAACTAGAAGTAGTATAAAATAGCAATTCCAGATGTCATTGCCGGTGGCGCCCAGGTGTTTTCACCTTATGATCTACATGTATAATTAACTAGTTAATAGAAGCTTTGTTAACTGATTAATCTATTTCTGAGAAACCTTTTTAAGTTGAATTAAAAGTCTTCTGAATTTGGTGCAGTTTTGAAAAGTTCACAGTGGTTTTTTGGTTAATTATTTTATAAAACATTCCTAAGTCAATTTAACTATATTTTGGTAAGGGCTGGCCAAGAAGTTCGGAAACGCTGTGGAAAGTTTTAAAAACTAAGACCAACTCACCACCGCTGCCGGAAGGAGGCAGATGGTTTTGTCCCATGGGTGATAGCATTGATAGGCATGTCCAAGACCCCTCCAGCCCGGACACAAGCCCTAGCACCACCAGGGGCACAGGCAATGGAAACATTGGGCAAGAGCAGAAATATCCGGAAAAAGTAACTTTTCGCACCCGAAATTCCAAAACATTTGCGGCCCCACTGATTTTTTTGCGAAAAATTTCTATTTTTCCTTTTTTTGAAGAATTGACCAAAATTTTGGAATTTTTTCTAAAATTGTTAATTTTGTTGCATATTTTTGAAATTTGCGAACTTTTCGTGCTACTAACGCTAAGTTATGTTGTTTATATTAATTTATATCTATGTGTTTATGTTGAAATTCTGGCTCAAGGTACATGCCCCCTCAAAATTTTAATGGGACAAATTAGAACAAAATTTTCTTGGTAAAGCGCCCCTCGGGATCCGACGATATGTTAATCTATGCCTAGCTATCATTGAAAATTTAGTTACGTTGCGATTATTGCTGTGCCATCAGCTGCCATGATTTAGAACTAGGCATTATTCGGTTAGATGTAGCTTCCTATTGATTGCCTCCTTTATTAATTTTCCAAAAATAACATAAGTGAAAAACTAACATATTTTCAAAACAATAACATTTTCGATAAGAACATTATTTATAAAAAGCTCGCAATAACATCCGCAATTAATAACAGAGTAAGTGAGCAGCAATGAGCAACTAAAGAGAACAAAGAAATCCCTATGTGCACATCAACAATTTTAGTACTCCATTATAGCAAGATTCCGCAGAACCAACACAGCTGGAACTAAGCACTAAATCGTTCCACGTGAAACGAGACGACGGTTGGAATTTTGCTGTCCAATCGGAGAATGTTTCCACAGAAACTAGATCAGTGCACTGGAAACTAGTCAATCGGTATTAAAATTTGTACCATTATGTGTTAAGCACAGTTTCTCAGTACAAAGTTTCTGATCTCTTTGAAAAGGTTTCCAAAAATAATACTGAATACCACGAACTGCTTAATCGGTTAACGAATTTTTAAAAATAATTGATTACTTAATTATACATGTGAATCACAGGCTAAAACAAGAAGAAGAAAAATAAGTTTTCAATACAGTTGTTTCATATCACAATCAATTGTGGTTCTAATAGCGATCAGTAGTCTCCGTAAAATGTTAACTATATTGAAGGTGTCTAGAGTTCACTATATCAGAAATCTAGCAGGCTTTCATATCGACTTCTGCAACTCCACAGGCTTAATATTGCAATATATATTATGGTCACATTTTCGACTACAGTAACAGTTATTCTGCGAAGTTGATGTATAAGCTAAAATCACAAATGCAGATACTGAATAGCACTAACTGCCACAATTGAGCCAACAGAGTGCATGCATACTATGTAGCTTAAAGTAATATGAGTAAATTTTTTAATTTAATTTGGGATTTACAGTTTTTGTCAAAGTGCCACAAGCAGCCGGAACAAGGCAGACTTTGATGCCTCACAATGATGGAGTATTGGTTGGATTAATTGATGATGACCTATCATTTCTTGGTGAATACGTTTCCACAATGGCTGATACTTTTACTTCAATATCTTTGGTGGCAGTGGAAACAATTCGTGTAAAGACAAATAGGGCACTATGTGACAGTCAAAACAAGGCTCTCCAAAAATGCTTTCTGGAATGCTTAGTGTTTTCACTGCTTGAAATTGGTGGGAAAACATTTGACTACTGCGCTCAACCAGATTGCCAACCTGCTCTTGCCATGAACATGTCCGACAGCAATCTGCCACCATGTTCCTTTCGGAAGCATGCATTGTGCGTCGCCTATCCTTTTGTTCAGAACCAGTACATAGTGGAAGGAGAAAACAGTGCTGCAGCACAATGCCACCGCAAATGTATTCCACCGTGCAAGAACCTCTTCTATGAAAAAACTATATCTTATTCCAAGTAATCATAATTAACGTAATCAGTGCGTTTTCTCATTTCTACAGTTTCGCTTTTGTAGGAATGTCGTCAAAATATCTTGTGCTTGCTTTCACGTGCTCATCACTGCATTGGCTGAAAATCTTCATAGATTTTCTGCGTGAAAGTAGTTTTTGCGAAAAACTAAGTTTAAGAAAAGAATTTTGGGGATATAGGGATAAAATGAAAATTTTCTGAAAAAGTAAAATTTTGCGTCATGATCAGGTGTACATACACCGAAGAAAACTGACGATTAAATATAAATTTTAAAATTCCAAAATTTGTTTACATATTGTAAGAAGTTTACAAAAGTCTGCTAAATTTTGGCCCCAGTCAGGACTACTGTGCGAGACCACTTATGTAAGCTTTTGCTGAAGTATCGGAACGCTAAAAACAAAATTGCAATTTAGATTCGCGCTTCGGATTCGAAAAACCGCAAGTGTACAAACGTTAGTAGAACATTCTTGACCGCACTGGGCCCCTTGCAACCCAAATGTTTAAGTCTTGAGTTTTTAATTTATTAAATTTTAGAATTAATCAAACCTCCACTATGCCTAAATTCAAAATTTTAAAATTATTGGTCAAAAAAATCAAAATTTAGGGCTGGGGGAAAGCGCAAGAAATCTAATTTACCAAACCCTTTTGTTTAGCCTTTTTTGCTAATATACCATTTGGAGGCTTGCTGCGCACGATGGGGATGTGCATCAGAGGCGTATAATCATGTTTTGTTTTGCTGAATCATCGGTCATTAGACCAACAAACCGAAAATGTGTGAATCTGCTAAGAAATTTGTACCTGAAATGACAGCGATCAATTCACGGATAGTCCAATTTCCTACGGTTGACTTGATGTCGAAGCTTCATCAAGAAAAGGCGTTTGAGTACAATCGTGATAACTTTCTTCTTATTAAAAAAGTGATAATACAAACGCAAAGAAAAGGAAGCTTAGACATAAGGTTCTAAGGCTGATAGTTGGTGTTGGAATCTTGTAAACTGCCAGAACTGAACAGCTTCAATGAAGCGACTGTAGCGAAGTCGGCTTTAAAATATGCAAGAGTTGGATAATTAAGCAAATATTTTTCATGCTCGTTTTCTCTAATTTATTTAAGAATTAAGAACAAGTTTGTAAAATTTGGAATCAGTGGTGTCCGTGGACCGAAGGTAGCAGGTGTAAACTGGCATTTTAAGTCTGGAATAGCGAAGATAAACCAAGAAGTCCTCAAGTATCATCTACCTGCCGTGGTGGCAGCGTTTGGTGGAACACTTGGAGTCTGGGTAAGCTTCGTTTATTCTGAAAAGCTGAATTTTAACGTAAATTTAGTTGTCTCTATCGTCTCTATCGATATCGTAGTGACTATCAAGTTACAATTCTACGGTACGATAGATACAGGCTGGATTTGGTATGTACATGTCTTGAGGTCTTCAAGGTTATTGCCAATATCAGTTCCCGCAGGGATATGCAGTAGCAGTGAATCTTAGGCTGGCCATTATTTCAATGTTTAATCAATTTTTTGCTTCAAGGTTCTGAAAAACATAAGCTAAAACTTTGTTTGACAGCATATTTTCGCATTGCAGAATCGGTAAGCGGAACTGACTTATAGCTTATGCATTGTTGTCTTCACTCTACAATACGGAGCATTTCATGGCAGTATATGTATGGTAATTAACCTCTTCATTTCAGTTTTTTTCATTTCTTCTTCGTTTTATTTTTCAGATAGGATATTCGATGACCAGCTTAGTCCAGCTAATGGTATTTGCATTTACGTACTGTATTCAAATGGGCAGACATGGTTGGCATTTTGCGAAACATCAACAATAAACTAAGTGAAACTCTGGAGTTCATTGCATCAGTTTATTTCAACCTGCAGTACAAATTGTGTGACGTATTTACAAAAATTGATTGTGCTTATTCCCATTAAATTCAAATTTAGATTTAACGCTGCTGCGTTTCGATTATATAGTATGCTTATGCAATTGAAAGTACCCGTTGAAAATTGAATATATTGTGATATGGCTCAGTCTAAATGTTTATGCTTTAAACCGATACAGCAATCATAACGGTAACAAAATGCTGAGTTGCCCGCCCGCCCATTACAAAACTGCCCTCATTGTTAACATTCACTTACGGTGGAGGTTTCCTTTTGTGCAGTGCTTTTGTGGTGATTCTTTTAAACGCTTGTGGTGAGCTTTCACAATTTGGGTGTTAGAAGATCTTTATACACCATTTTAAAGCTTATAATCAAACCAAAGATCTTTATACACCATTTTAAAGCTTATAATCAAACCAATCACATAAGCTTACGAAACTAGCAAAATGTTTTTGCAAAAGTTTTGCCAAAATGGTTTTTCGGCCAAATCTCTAGGTTAAGGCTATAGTCCGGCGTTCATAAAATGTGCGTTTAGACGCTCAATCAGTTGAGTATAAATAAGCCAACTTTTGTCTTTACACGTGAAAGTAATCTTAAAAAACTGATTTCCTCGAAAATGGCCCTTTTTTGATCCCTAAAATAGTTTTTTGCTTATACTGACCTAACCAGCGAAGATAGCTCAAAGGTTGTAAAAGCAAAAATGTTCATCTTCGTGTTGTCCTCTTTCCAGCCATAACAACCAATGCCGTGTATCGTCTACCCACTGGGATCTTGAGACCAAAAATAAAACTTTTCGCCTAAAAATTAGGGACTGGTCCCAGAATGTTAAAGAGCAGGAAAGTAGATTATTTCGTAAATTTTACTCCTTTTCGTAAAGGATTACAGCCGTATATAAGTCAAACATACCCGAAAAGAGACCAGCACCTTTTAAATTGCGAAAATAAGTACAAACCAACAATTCACACAGTGTCAAACATTGAGCATGTATCAAGTGATAAGTACAAACTGACTGCAGTAGTGTGCTTGTCACGTGCTTTGACTATTGAGTGATTGTTGTGTATGCATGAGAAGGGTAGAGACACCGAATTTTTCCAGGATTTCTATGCCAATTATTTCATTATATCGACAATCGTCCGGAACCAAGCGAAGTGTATAGACAATCTCCTTGTTCCGTACCACCACTGGTATAGTGCAATTGCTCTCCATATACTCCACTGATTTCGCTGTCGGATTTCCGTATTTTCGATGATTCCACCTTCACTTAGTGACTGCTTTAGCAGTGATACGCTTGCTCCGGTATCCAAAAGCACATTTCTATGTTAATTCCATTTATTTTCGCACTGGTAACCAACTTGGAAGCAACCGTTTATGATCCGGCAGAATTAGCATTGGCTCAACCTGCAACTCCTCTTGAGGTTGAGGCAACCATTCTGCCCAAGGATTATCATTCCGGATGCATTTCTGCTTACGGAAGTAAGATCTGAACTTTCTGAAAATATTAGAATCCCGGTTTAAATAAGCTTTCGAAAATCTCCAATGATTATCATAGCTCTCCTTGCCCGGGTTAACAGAACATTTAGCCTTCGATAATCCTTTAGGAAGCCCTGTTCACCGTCTTCATTAGCCCTAGCAAGGCTAACTATTATGAAATCCTTTTCCTGTCCCCGGTAGGCATCCACTATGTTCACTGCAGTGTGGTTAAAGCCATTTCTCAAAAGCACTTGCTGGATATGCCGTTCTTGCGCCTTGTAAGGAGTTATTACACCAATATTGTCCAGATGAATAGCTCCTTTTTCGACCAACGCTTGAACAGATGCAAGTACAGTCTTCGCCTCGCTTCTGTTGACGATACTAGTACCACCAACCGCGTGTTTACTGCGGGATTCAATATCCAAAACCGCCAGAGCTTTGCCAGTAGGAAGGTTGTTGTATTCTGGGTGTGGGGCGCAGTGTAGCAACTTGCCACCATACCATTCCTTATTGCTAAAATCAGCGACAACCTCAGGCATGCGGTACTGTTGACGTAATATTATGGGATCTACCCCTTGTTTCGCCACATGCTCCAGCATTGAAGTGTCGAGACCACCTGATTGCGCTGAACGGCTGAATACCGTTGGCCTCAGCTGCCGATGATCCCCCCACCAGAACACATTGCGGAGACTTAGTTGCAAT
This sequence comes from Trissonchulus latispiculum, assembly GCA_030248195.1. Lineage (NCBI taxonomy): Eukaryota > Metazoa > Nematoda > Enoplea > Enoplida > Ironidae > Trissonchulus > Trissonchulus latispiculum. Next base: position 20,373 of record JASAND010010831.1, on the reverse strand, counting down.
CATTGGGATTAGACCTTCCGGTATTGTCAGTTGACCAGCTTCATCGATGAGAAGCATTGCAAAAGCCCATCCAGCAGTTCGGAACATCCTGCGGCCGGAACCCGCTGCAGTGCAACAGACAACCTTACTGCGCCCGATGATTGCCCGAATTTGTTCGGGGAGATTACGTAGTAATAGCCTACATCCATTTCCGGACACTTAAATGAGGCAAACTTTCTGGTTCTGGAAAGATTCCATTCTATTGCCACTTCTACTTGCGATTTCTTGGCATCCGGGATAGCACCTTCGTAGTATTCCTTTTCGATAAGCAAACCAAACCTCTTTACAAACGCGGTTGATGTTTCCTTGCTGGGGCTTTCTTGTGGACTATCTGGTTTCAGTGAACCGTGCAACAGATCTAGCCGTCTAGCTATCCCTGGATCAAGTGACGGCTGAGGATACGTTTGTTTGACAAACGTTTTAAGTCCATCCTTATCGTCTGGCATGTTAACGGAACGGAATGCTCGTTCTAGGAGTTCTACAATGAGGTTAGCAGAAGCCAAATCTATTAAAGCTAATAGAATTTCCACATACAGAAAAAATTTGGCTTTCTTGGTGTTGGACCCAGTACCTTCCAACTGTTTACCGGACAGCTCCACCCGGGCTATGCCATCCTCTGCTTTCAAACTTAGTTATCTGGATCTTATTAGCAAAAAACCCAGCACCTTCGAATCCCTGTTCTAGCCAAAACTGCTTCATAGACCTTAGCTGGAGAGAATCATTTATAATTCCGGCTGGGTTGGGAGGACGACCACTGGTTTCAATTGGGTAGCAACTGTCACTTTCCTCGTCGTTGTACCACTTGGAGAGCCGCTGCTGATCGTCTGAGCTATCCCCCGTTCCGGCCTCTGGTTCCACGCCTACCGCAGGTTCCACGACGACCTTGGTCTCTTGACCCTTTTCCCGAAGGTTCATCCTTGTACCAACAGTCCCTTTCATCGTGGCTGGTGTTTCTGCAAACTTAACACCACCGGTTTGTGCGAAAATCGGAAGCTTGCCTTCCGTTTCCGCGCCGGCCAAATCGGCCATACTGGACGCCTCACTGCGCAAGTAGCGACCATTTCGGGCTTGAGTTAACAGCTCTAGCTTTTTCTCGATTCTATCCAGTCGATCGTTAGAATTGGCCTTTCCACTTTGTGACTGCTTTTGATCTTTACGAAGGGCTCCTACCGCATTATCCTCCTTTTCTATACTACTGTCATATCGTTTCAACGTTTCGTCTAAACGTTGAACCAGTAAGTTGACGCTATCATCGGCTGTCTTGCCTGGGTTACTGGAACTTTTTGTTGCTTCCTGAAACAACAATTTTTCGTGCTGCACCCTTTCAGGCACTTCAACCGCTTCCTTAAAAGTTTGAGGGTACTCCCTCATCACCTGCCACATAATTTCCTGGTCAAGTCCCTTTATAAACAGACTTCTTACTTCTGAATCAAGAATTTCAGTTGTGGGAGATGGGGGAAACGCAAGTTTAGCCAGTTCCAATAAATTGTGGCTGAATTAGACGACAGTTTCACCGGGCTGCTGCTTACAATTACTCATGGACAGAGCATAAAAGTCTGTACTATGTGGACGATACTTGCCGTCAAGAGCCTTTACCAAACTAGAAAAGGATGATGTGACATCTCCCGGGAGGTCTTGAACAAACGCTAAAGCCGGGTCGGACAATAGACCAATTAGCTTTTGTGGCTGTTGAGCGTCTGTCCATTCGTGGTATTCTGCTTTTGCTTTGAACTTACGTAGCCAAGAAGCAAAGCCAACAATCCCCGGAGCATCACTGAATTCTTCCATTCTGCTTAGTTTCACATCACTAGAATTTGGCTTTCCAGTAGTGCCCTTTGCAGTTGCTGCTACTTTTTCTTTCATGTCCTTATTTTCGGCCCGCAAAGTCTGATTTTCCGTTTCGACAGAATTTAACCGTCGTTCTAGGGCAAGCAAATCACGTTGCAAGTTTTCTACTATGGTCTCCATGGTTCGATTCCCGGTTTACCAGTAGCTAGGTAACCCCAAAATATAGCAAAATGCGAAGCAGAGTTAGTTGCCAATAATTATTTATCAAAATGTTAATATATTGCCATTATCATGTAATATTTTTTACCCAAATGGGTTCCTTGTTTACTTAGAATTATCGTCTAACTGCGTAAATCTAAGCAAACAAAGATTTAGAAAAATCAGACTAGACAATCAAACACTGCCAAGCTTAGTATTTACAATAATTACGCTAAGCTAGAAGCATAACAATTACTTAAAAGTCTAACCATTTTGCTCCTTTTCCAGAATGAGCAAGTTGTTTTTACACAATTGGGTGTTTTAACTGTTTAGAGTAGACACCTAACTGTGCAACTCTAGACAGTTAAAACAATGCAAATCAAAAAGTCAAGACTTAGACTTTCTAGTGGAACCTCCACTAACAGTAGCACTCTAATATCAGACTGGTTTGCTCTAACCCACTAAAGTGACGCGAATAACAGACAGCAGACAGATACTAATTTGCATACACAACAAACACTTAATAGTCAAAGCACGTGACAAGCACACTGCTACATGATAACAATTTCACAATTTATGCCTATTGTAGAGTAATAGTGTCCTGATTTCCTCAAATAAAGTAATTCAGTCTTACAACTTGCAGCATCAAACTTTGTTTTCCCTTAGCTAATAGAACAGTTTATTCTGTATATTCCACGGGGTGTCCCGATATGCATACTGCAAATCCTCGTCCTTAAGAAGGTCGTGAAAAGACGTATATATTTGCGAGTTTTCTTTAAAAAATCCAAATTTGAAGATATGATATGATATGATAAACACCATATGATTCTAAGGAGTTCCATATAAAAGTACGAATTGTGAAGAACTATAGCTTCAGTCCCAGCTTAATCAGATTTTTCAAAACTTCAAACAAACGTATTGTTAGGGAAAATACATTAACAGGATAATGTCCTTTTGCTGAAAAGTACGCTACTAAACAACGTCGTTTCCTAAAGTTTTGAGAATTCTGTCTCATTATTGATTTCCTATTTTTGGATAGACGGAAAGAAAGCACTCATCACATATTTGTGGTCCTGTAAAGTTGGAAGTGTACGGACTAACCAAACTTTACGAGTGGGAAACTGTGCACAAGGAGAACGTCGAACCTGGAGGAGATGTAGTTCAAGTCGACCTATGCTAACCTCGCCAAACTACCTAAGTGAATCCTACCGAACGGAGTTAAACCGCCGATGAAGAGCAAAGACTCAAATATTAAATAACCTACCCCAAATTTGCTGAAATGTACATGCTTAAAATATCTATGTACCTACCCAATAAATTCTCAGAAACGCCTTACCTACCGACTATACAAGCTAATACAAAAACCTAACTAAGAAAAGAAGCCCTAAAATGGTCCAAGAGACCACATTTACTTGTAAATATATGCTGGACAAAGGGCGAACCCCGAAATGCGTACAAAGATAGGTGTAAAGCAATTACAGAACAGAAATAACCTAACTAAATTTTTACAAGACTTTAAGTAAATAATTGAATAGATTCACATCAGATATAATTACCAAACAAGAACTAATACAATAGACCAAAGCTAAACAAACTGTACTAGTAGGATTCGAACCTAAACTAATCAGTCAATTTTTGAGAACTTCATAGAAATGTAGAACAAGAAATAAAAGGAGAAATTTATACCAGAAGGAGAGATAAGAACTGTCACCTAACTACAAGAATAAAGAATTAATGATGGAACGGCTCTACAGGGTCACCCTGGAGCTCGTAGAGGTCTAAAGTGGTACCCACTTTAGACTATAATACCAATAAATAAAGCACAGCTAATATAGGGACGTAGGAAGGAAGAGCGAAAAAGAACACACGACCGGTCTGTACGAAAGAAAAACGCAAGACTGAAAGCAGACAGGCATAGGGAGATTAAACTAGTTTTTAGAAGCGCTGGAAAAATTTGATTGGTTAATTTTGAGACCCCCTTGAAAGACGAGATGCTGGGAGACACTCTTAGCGAAAATCGACAAGTATGCAGCGCTACCTAGTGACTAGGCTGGCTGATACACATATGCATAATTTACACACACGCACAATAAAACTTTCAACTAAAAGACTTTCACACAAATTTCAAAACACAATTTCAATACAAATTTCACAATACACTTTCAAAATAAATTACACACCTATAATTCACTCTTAAAACTAACATTTCCAACACAATTTCAATTAAACTAATTTCAGACATACATACTAACATTCTTAGAGGACCGACGTCACGTCGTATCAGTACAGTCCTACTAAACCAAGTGTGGTGATTCCTTGTGCAATTTTCTTCCAGCTAGTGTTGAGCAGTAGAGTTTGCAACATTTTAACGGATAACATGTGCAAGAGACGTAGCAGATGAGCGCAGCCGAGTCATAGGATATAAAGTTAAATCCCATGTTCCATACAATCTTTAATTAAGACGGCTACATGTGCTTGGGGGGTTTGGGGGGGGGGTTCGCCCCTCCAGACCTGAAGCTCACTCCTCCAGAGGGGTCCCTCACCCCCCCCCCACCAGAATCCGCATTTTCCCGGTTTTTTGGACAATTTCTCCATTTTTCCTTCACCCCCCCAGAACCTCCCCTCCTGCACATGTCTGAGTGGCACTGCTTTAATGCCACTGAATCAATCACGGTACAGCTACGCTCATATTTAACTGTAAAGAAAAGAAGATTTTAAAGAAAGATTCTTTTGAAAGAAAGAATCTTTCAAAATAAAGAAGGAGGAAAGAAAGTTAAGGTAAAGGTCAAGTGTACTTTAGTCCCTCCCAGCTAACACTTTGTGCGTTTGTTGCACACAATGCAAATGCTTGAATGTGCTACCTGTCATTCAAAAGTTTGACCTTTGCCTTAACTTTGACTAATTGCAAGAAGAAAGAAAGAAACTTTATTTTGAAATAAAGAAAGAAAATTCATTTCCAAATATTCTTTCTTTTAAGTTAAATAACAGCGTAGCTGTACTCAGACAGATTCAAAACCACAAACAAAATGAGTCCAGCCCAGACATCATCAGAGACACAAAACATCAGGAAAGAGAATCGTCCGCTACATATGCTTGTCACCTGAAACTCAAAAGTAGACTCAAACTAGAGAGATGCACACACTGCCAGTCGTCGCATTTAGGCGCATAAATATAGAGGGAGCCTCTATCAGTATCAGATCACCGAATAATGATTAACGAGTTCGGAGTCACTAGGAGAGGGTCTAAACCAGCGGGGGGCACCCGTTAGCGTGCAGGTTTTTGCCCTGATAATTGAGATGGTAATGCTTTCGTCGTGAATACTAGAAATACTATGTACTCTTGCCATTGCAACTGACATAGTGACATGCAATTACGTGTTCGTTTAAAATAGCAAAAGCCGTGTAAAAGTAGATTTTTCATCGGATTCTATCCTCTGTTTAATACGGCGTGTACAACATAAATTGCATTGTTACATATAAGAGATTGCCCGTTTTGGTTCGAAAAGGTTTCAATCATCTCTTGTCGCAGTTTTATTGTAAGTTAACGCAATAATTTCTTGATTAATTATAAAAAGCTAATAAATGTTTAGTTAATTGCTGCTGGAATATTGACTTGGCCCTAATCATTTTACCAGTCTTAAAGGATAACTGGTCCCATTATCTAATTATTGAATTCGGATTTATTCCTAAAGTTAGTAGCGTTTAATAATCGTAGTTCACTTTTATGTGCGTTTTCGAAATTTCTTTTTCAAATTGTGTTCTTGTCACCAGTTTGTCGCAAATCCGAAAAGAAGTAAATGAAAGGCTCACAAAACCAAATTTTAAAACCAACCATAGCAAGGTTGGTTGATTTAAGTTAAAGAAATTGGCGGGCAAGAATTTCGGCATTAGGTAGTTGGTTGCTGCTTCAACTTTACTGAGTGTTGAATCAAGAAGCGAGAATTATTCAAAAGTAGTCAAGTGTGCGCCGACTTGTTGTAAACATTTCAGTTGAAAACTGCCCTATCGATGCTGTACAGATTTCCACTTTATCCGAATATCAAATTGTACTTACTGTCATAATTACCATTCATGTAGCAATATTATCATTTAAGGATTACAAGCAGTCAACATGAAATCCAGGCAACTATTGCTTTCACTATCCCTGCTATTCAGTGTGATCGCTAACTTGGTATCTGTTGGAAGAGCGTTCATTGACCGCAACTTGCAAGTTGAATTGGCTCGTACTTCTTACGGCGAGGACGACTATAGCGTCTTTGCAGTTTTGCAAATAGAAAACTGGACGCAATGGCCGCTAGTTGAGCCAATTGTTTATGCAAATAGCGGGTAAGGCGTTTAAATCACCGACTACGCTTTGTAAATAGCTTTAACAATATCAAGTCATAATAAACTGTAAGGAGTACTAATTTAAGTGTATAGCGGTCATGCCAAGGCTGGTAGACCTAGGGTTACCCAAAACGAGAGGCGTCAGGCACCGTGTGTACCCTTGAAACCAGGACCTAGGAAAGGAAAGAGAGGGGGAGGGAAGTTTGGCTTTTCCCTTATGATTGAACGAAAGGAAAAGGCTCGTCCAGAAATCGAACCACGTCCCTTTCGGCACAGCAGGGAGACGTGCTTACCACTACACCACTGAGCCATCGACTGATCTGCCGTATCGGGCTTATCAATCTTTCCTATGCCTGTTTTCTTTACAGAGGGAATACATATCAAAGATGGGGCCACAGGGCCGCTAAGCTATCGAAAAATCATATTCCGATCAAATACTGTAGAACAAATATTTCAAAAACCAAAAAACAACGTATTCAGGAGAGGGGGGGGTCACTATTTACCTAGATAGAACCTACGTCTCCCCCATTCTATGTCCATTTTGCTCAACCAAATCCATAATTTGTGGTGTTTCACCATCAATACGATAAACTGTTTTTAAGGTAGTTTTTGAAGCAATAATATATACTCGGCACGAGATAAGGAAGTGTTGTTCCTTTTTCTTTTATGCGCTGACATGTCCACTCCGTTGCAATTAGTCAGTTTTTGTTTACATATTTTATTATTTATTCAGATACGTCAAAGCGATACCCAGGGCAGTCTATCCCGGCCTCAGCGAGGCGATGGTGGCTCACAAAACCAGACTCACTGCAACCGGTACTTCTGGGACTTTCTCGTGGAAAGTTGGCAAAACCGGATATCGAATTATTGTCATGTGGTAAGGCTCAAACCAGGTGACCCAGGTAAAATGCCTAATATAACGTCAACTAATATGACTGAGCTTTCGTAAGCTTTACGACATGATATAGAGTCTTAATCTGCATTCAAATTGTGGCAGATTGCCTACCTAAGAAAGCCACAAAAATCTTTTCCGACTGGATAAGCTTATCTCAATTGGCCTTTTCTCGAATAGGTTAAACGAGTTAGAATCAGGCAGAGTTAAATTTAACCCTGGCCATTCACGATAGGGTTAATTTTAACTCTACTCTACTACGCTCTACTATAGCCATTCGTGAGAAGGCCCTTAGTGCTTTTTCAGGAATGACTTAAGGTGGTGATTCCTTTTAGAGACATCAACTTTAAACCCTTGTTACTCATTCATTCTTTGGAGTTAAGAAGCCATTTTTATATCAAAATGCTGCTTAACATTTGCTCTTTTTAATGACGACAACGAAACTAACCTTACTTCTCGGTAATTATTTTACTGCATTTTTGATGTAATTTAATTTTCCAGATTTTTTGCAGACTAAAATAAATTTTTTCGTGAGGCATCGACCATATCATTTGATTCCACTATCAAATAGCTGGGGACCCTTTTTTAATTATTATGAAACAGCTTTTCGCTGTAAAGAAATTAACTAAAATGTATGCACAACCTGGATTTAGCCTACTTTTCCAAACGTTGGCAAGCGACCACTTTAGCTAGAAAGCAGCAATCGGGGCAACTAAAAAAGGGTCCCTGGGTATTTTTGTGCAAAAGACGTCCAGTGAGTGGCAACCTTCTAACTTGCATAGTAAATGCTCCACAATCGCTGGAAAAATTTGGTCTTGTTTTAGCAAAAACTACATTTTTATAATAGCAGCGTACGGGATGGCAGTTGGAAGATTATAATGTCATGGATAATCGGCCTTGATGAGATCTTCAATCTGACACCCTTAGTTTAATTTTACGGCTTGCGTAGCTCAAGAAGTAGCGGATTATTTGATTTCTGCAAAAATGACACGTTTTCAACGCCAAAATAAGAAAATCGGGTATATCTCACGATAGTGAAAAGCTAGAAAGCTGCTTCAAAAAGCAAAAATGTAGAGCTCAACAAGATCTTTCGAATGAGTATAATCATAGCTATGCAGCTACTGTCTAGGTGTCAAAAATCGGCAAAAACTGCCCTGAACGGAGACGTTGAATTTTTGAAGCGGAATAGCGCGGAGGGTGTTAGAATGCTAAAAGAACTTATTTTGGAAAGTTTCATCAAATTTCACCTTGATTTGAGCTGTCAACCAACAATATGTGCCCAAAAGGAATCACCATCTTAAGCAAATATAAACAAGGTTTATATCAGGGATGGAAACTGGGTCATGGGTCGTTTGGGTTGCCATTTTTGCTTGGGTCACTGGGTCTTGGGTCACGAATTTTGCGAACCGGTTGGGTCAGTGTGGGTCTGGGTCAAGCTTCCTGTGGGTCACTTTGGGTCTGGGTCAGCAATTTTTATTGGGTCATTTTGGGTCTGGGTCACAGGGTCTTACCAAATTTTAAATTCGAAGATCTGGCATTGTTCCAATTATACGTAAACCTGTCGCGGCTAAAAAATTTTTCGCGCCTCCGGCAAATTTTTCAATTTTGAATTAAATTTAATATTGTTTCTCTGGAATCAATAGTTAGCTGTGTCTTGTCCGGCCATTATGTTTGTGTGTGCGTCGGTTCGCGTAATAAAAGCCATGTACAGTTGTACTCTTCCATCGACAATTTTAAATATTTTGCAATATCAGCCAATCAGGTCTTCCAAGTAAAAAAATAACTATTATTGAAAAATAATCAAAATGACAAGATTTAGGAGCTCCGAACCTACAACCTGCTTCAGAAGAATTTTTGCTGCATTCTGACTAATTATTTACCGACTACTATTTGCCAATTATTTACAAATTTACATTGTATTGGCCCATACAGTGTCTTTGTGTCACAGTTTCAGAAACACTTCACAAAAGGATAACGTAAAGTCAGTTTAGGTCGAGTTATTTTATTGGGTCATTTGGGTCTGGGTCACGATAATTCTTGGGTCAGCTGGGTCTGGGTCACGAAAACGATTGGGTCAGTTGGGTCTGGGTCACGGATTTTTCAAATTTCACGGGTCGCCTTGGGTCTGGGTCAAATTTTCTTTTGGGTCAAGTGGGTCATGGGTCAGAAATAATGACCCAGTTTCCATCCCTGGTTTATATACTTTAGTCAGAATTTCATTTGTCAGAATGTCACTAGTCAGAATTTCATTTGTCAGAATTTCACTTGTCAGAATTTCATTTGTCAGAATTTCATTTGTCAGAATTTCACTTGTCAAAATAATTATGGCTAATGTGTAAGAATGCCACAATTCAGTACGTGATATCCTTCATTTCTCAGAATTCCATTATTTAGAATAAGCTCGGCTGAAGCTTAACGAATCTTTAGTGATTGAGCTCTAACCGTCTAAGCATTTTGCATTTTAGGAAATTTATATATTTGTTCTAAAAGGCATTCGAAAATAAACTTCTTGCCCAATCGGAGATTAATCGCTAAAGCTAGTGCTGAATGTGACTAGGCTCAAATGGTTGGAGACGACGTAGCGAATAAACAGGATTAAGATATTGTTACAATGAAAACATTCCACTTGGAAATGCACTTGTGGATTTAATAATGTGATATGCTAAATGCTAATAAGTTACAATTGTTTTAATTTAATTTGTTGTTTTAAAAATTGACACTGGCCTTAATCTTACTTTGATGATCTGTGACTTCGCATTTTCCAATTGCATTAAAAGCACAATTGTTAGGGGCTGTAAAAGTAACGTGTTGTCTTGTAAAGTCCAACAGTAGCATGAACTACTTTAGTTCTTCCAGCCTGACATTTCAGAAATGTGAATTTCTGGCAAACGAAGTTCTGACTTGTGAATTTCTGGCAAACGAAGTTCTGACTTGTGAGTTTGTGGCATGTTTCTTACTAATGAAATTTTGATGTATAGTGAAATCATGACTAATGAAATTCTGACTAATGAAATTCTGACAAATGAAATTCTGACAAATGATATTCTGACTAATGAAATTCTGACTAGTGAAGTTCTGATAAATGAAATTCTGACAAATGAGATTCTGACTAACGACATTCTGACAAATGAAATTCTGACTAGAGAAAGTAGACGTATAAACAAGGAGCTCAATTCCGTCTACTTTTATCAGTCAGAATTTCATTAGTCAGAATTTCGTTAGTCAGAATTTCATAAGCCAGAATTTCATTAGTCAGAATTTCATTAGTCAGAATTTCGTTAGTCAGAATTCATTAGCCAGAATTTCATTAGTCAGAATTTGGATTTTGAAACAATATAAGTTGAACTTTCATTGGTCAGAATTTCATAAGTCAGAATTTCATTAGTTAAAATTTCATTTGTCAGAATTTCATTAGTGAGAATTTTGTAAGTCTGAATTTTAGTTTCTTAATTTCTTCAAAACTGCCAATTTTGCATGTTGGCGCACAATCGTACGGCCTTTTTGCGGTAAAATTGCGTAGTAGACTAGTAACTCTTTCAGATAGTCTCTTCTGCTCTTAATTGTTTCCAGTTGTGGTGAACGGATACGGAAACTACTTGAAAAGAGATCTTTGCTGCTAGCTAGTAGTAGAGCCACAAAACGCTCATATATTCGTGCCGATTAGAGACCATTTTATGAAATTATCATCAGGATCAGCCATACCTAAAGAATACACGTGTGGCCAGCCCGCGAAAGCCTTGGGATCAAATCCATTTGGTCTTTCTTGGACTTGCTAACAAGAAAATGTGATTAAATCTAGTTGATCTTGTTAGACTTTGCGCCAAAATTGTTTTTGCAAAATTCTGACAAACGAAATTCTGACTAATGAGATTCTGACTTATGAAATTCTGACAAACGAAAGTTCAACTTATATTATTCGAAAACCTGAATTCTGACTAATGAAATTCTTACTACTGAAAGTTTGAAAAGTTAATTTCTGACTAATGAAATTCTGACATATATATGAAATTCTGACTATTGAAGAAAAACCCTCAGTTTACCTCGATCCCTTTCATGAAAGAGTTCAAATAGGGAAAGTCAAGCTTGAGCAGAGTTAAGCGAGTTAGGGAAGTTAAGTTTTACTCCGCTACTACTTATTCTTGCTTGAAAACAGTAAACGCCCTAATGATTTACTAAAAACATAGTGTTTTATAAATCCAAATATATATATTGCGTTTCTTTTTGTGCTTTTCCAGGTCTGCACCTTACAGCTTCGATCTTTACTCTAACTGGATGGCTGTTGGAATCATAGGAGAGGAAGAACACACAAAGTCCTGGTTCGACAAAATGTACTACAGAAAGGGTCCCTTCGTTCGAAGTGAATACTATTACAGTTCAGAAACCATCAAATATTGCAATGATAAGATCTGCGTGTCTGGAACTATGGGAACCAGTCACAAACCCCTGATCAATGTCAAAGTTTTCCCGGTCGACTGTAGAGCCGATGCAGTTGAAATTTTGAAGGCTAACTGCACAGGAGAGAACACAAATTAAATTATTTTAATATTTTAAACTGTTTATATCTGACCGATTGCATGCATATATTTTGTACTCGTGTGTGTTTTATTCGGATTAAACCTAAACAGGAGAAGGGTGACATAATTCCGGGAACGGGAACCCCAACCGATTGACCAATATATCTCGAATATCCACTTCATATATATATATATATATATATACATATATAAGAAATCAAAAACTCCTGCAATATTTTGAAGGTAGCATGGTCGAAAACATGTCCATACAAAATTTTAGATCGATTGGTCAAATTTTAAAACGTTAGCACTGGGGGAAGAGAAAGACCCTAACACAGGACGTGACAGGCAAGGCGGTACATAATTTAAGAGAAGACACTAGTCACTAATCATTTTTAAAGCAACTATTAAGTTATGCCCAACTTCAAGTTTTAGGTGCCAAAATTGCATTTGAATGTCGGTTTTACTCGCTCCACCTCATGTGTTGCTTTTTATTTATGCAGCTCTAATTCTGATCCTTCAAAACTACACGAGGTGGGAGATTCGCAAGGGCGGAATGATTTGTGCGATGACACTCCCGTTCAGATGAACCCGGGGACGGTCGGCCTAGTGAAAAACCGGGCCCTGACCGGATAACGACTCTACTCTACCCAGGAAATCTAATTCAATTTAAGCCTATCACATCTGAAAATCTGATATACCGGGCTTATGCTGAGTCTTCGTTCAAACGAGTGCCATCATTGGTGTTGTTCATTGGCCCAATTTTTCGTGGGGCGGCCGGCTCAGCTGGTGATTGTTTTCGTCAGTTGTCCAGTCCAAAGTACAAGCAAAAATATGAAATATATCTGATATAGTTTTCAAGGGGGGGCGATTACCAGTTTGAACAGTCCAGAAAACTTGTATTTAACTGGCCGGCCTCTCATCGTTCGCCCGACCGAATGTTCTGGCCGGCGTGACTGGTCCAACCTTCAGCTCGCCGGTCTGGACAGGGCCAGTGAAACCATGTCACAGACACCCAATGTACATGTCAAGCTAATTTTTGGGATATTTGATTCATCGATTACGTGGATCAATTGACAGAGCGTTCGTATGAAACAAAAGGTTTGAACGGTAACGACTCATAGGTATATCTTTTATTTCTTTATGATTAATGCTTGTATCCTTCGTGGACCCGCCTGCCAGCCTGCGTTTAACCTCATTTTCTTAATTTCGGTTACAACAAAAAGCGGAAACAGAACAAAACACAGACTTAAAATTATTTCATTTCAAAGTTTTGTGCCACCACAAAGTTATACTTACTTTTGCCAACATGAACATCAAGCTATTGTTAGCAGTTATGCTAGCCAATTGTTGGAAAGACACGATGGGAGAAAACGAAACCTGCTTTTCTTTTGAGTTTCCAGAAAACGATAATAACGCGCTCCACGACATTACCATCAAGTTTAATTGGAACAACACTGCCAGACTTGAGCTGATATTGGGGAAACACTGCAATGGAACTTTCTTCAAGGTGGGTATGAAGCCAAGCAGTAAGCACAGTAACTTAGGATATTTTCAGTTTTCACTACTCATTGAAGTTTGTTAATGCGCCGCCCGCTAAGGTGGGTCGAACTCCGCTACCGGCTGGTCAACAATAGTGTTTGAGGCCGGCCGGCCTTAGCCGGCCGGCGGCCGGCCGCCGGCCGACGACTTTTGGTCGCCGGCCGGCCGCCGGCCTACCGGCCGGCCGGCCGGCCGGCGGCCGGTGAGGGCGGCCGGCTACCGGCCGCCCGGCCGGCCGGCCGGCCGCCGGCTGGGATACAAATCACCAATCAGAAATTTACAAAATAAAGCAACTAAGCTTAAAATGAACTCCAAATCTAGTTATGCTAATTTTCTATGCTATGCTGTGCTATTTGTCCAAGATAACGTCCGAAAATAAATCTCTTAGCAGTTATAATAACTGCACTGCAAACTGTTCTAGGCCGATAGCCGGCCGGGCCGGCCGGCCAACGGACTCACCGGCCGCCGGCCGGCCGGCCAGCTCACCGGCCGGCCGGCTCACCGGCCGGCCGGCCGTTGGGGTGGGCCGGGCCGGCCGGCGAGGGGCCGGCCGGCAGCCGGCCGGCGGCCGGTGAGTCCGTAGGTGAGTCCGTGAAACCCCGGCCGGCCTCAAACACTAGTCAACAACACTAAATCACTGGCCGGTGTCGAGAAACATTTGGTCCCCCTGAAATAATTGTTCTCACATTAGCGGACCTTTTGTAGAAGTGACCACGGGGATTAGGGGAATACATATTTCAGAGGGACCAAATATATATCACGACACCAACCGGCGCAACGGACACGACCAAATTCCAGCCCAATCTAATTCTTTATCTACAAAAAATTTCCTTCTGTATTTCAGACAGGAAATATCATCGACGTGGTTTATGATCCAAAGTCCCACACCTGGGAAATCACATTCAACGACACAGTACAAAGTGGAGACGCCTACGAAGAAGAGACTGACTCAGCCGTTGCACACCTGTTCCGATATGATGACAACTATGCCATACACTTTCCGGACTTTGCACCTAAAGCATGGCTGTCTGTATTTAGGTACATAAACCGTTCGTTTTTAGCAGTGGAACTTTTCCGTGTAAGAAATATTGAAAGTTTCTGACTTTCGACTGAGAAAAGTAGACAGAGGTAGTCGTGGTAATGCAGTAGTGTTGGGCGTTGAAACGTGAAAAAGCTTTAAGTATGATGTGTCGAGTCACGACGAATGTTATCATTCTATGAAACTCACAAAAGGGTGGAAAGCTTCAGAGCAACTGTAGGTATAAGGGAGAGGCATCTTATACAAATTTGCAACTTTTCATTTTTAATATATAATTTTGATTTAATGTTAATCAAACATTAACTTAGGGTCGGGTCCTTTGGAAGCATGTGACGTGTCCCCAAAAAATTGTGTGCCCAAAGAGAGGGCTTTTGCCTTGACTTAAAATTTTCAAGGATGCTTGCACTCTCAAGAATAAAATTTTGCGAAAAATGAACGCTGATTTTATTGAAGTTCGCCATTTTTTTAAAATCTACAACAAAATCATCAGTTTGTAGAAAAAAATTTAGAAATTTTATCCGATTTCCTCGTAAAATTAAAAATTTTAGCTAAACAATTTTTATTTTTTTTAATTTTTAATTTTTTAATTTTTAGTGTAAAACTAATTTTTCCGGCCATTTTTGCTTACCCTACCCGTTACTCTTGCTAGTATATATACTCGGTAGCGCTGGGCATTAAAACCAAGGCGTTGACAGTTGGTCGAAGATTTGAGGGGATATTGGCTCCAGCTCTAACAAATTTAAAAAAATCGAAACAGGAAACTCTAATTGCAGTTTTTTCGGATTTTTACAGGCATCTGAAACCAATCTGGGCCTGCATTTTGCATATTGGTCAGTTGTTGACATTCATTGGCCTCTGGAATTTGGCAGGACAACGACCAAGGTCCGGCCCGGGCAAGCCAACTGGCTTGACCGACGAAAAATCCGAACAACGCCCAACATTGCAGTTTTAGAAATGAGCAAGAACCTTGTCTCGATTACCCCCCCCCTTCGCTCAAAATTATTAAATCTTCATCAAAAGAGCTAAAATTAGGTACGAATAGGTTGCAATCGCGCTGATTTCAAATGTAGGTTTATTTTTTATTTAGAAGAGAGACAAAGCAAAACTTTATCTTCGATTGTGCTGAAAATTTGTATAGAAGGGTTTTCTGAGTCACAGGGCACGAACTTGAAGCCCGTTTTCGAATTCCGTTTTTATTAGCTCAGCATAATCGAAACAAATCCCACGGGCAAATGGACAGCAATTTACCTCATTCATAACTACATATATATATATATATATATATATATATATATATATATATATATACATATATATATATATATATATATATATATATATATATATGTATATATGTATATGAGCAGATTTCTGTATCCATTGTACCCATGCATGTATCCATTAACAACAGTCTTATTCGCAATTTTGGTTATTGCAATTGCAGTAAAGTTGATCCTACAAATGAGCCTGGCTGTCTACCTGCAATTCTAGCAAGGACTGAGCTTCAACTAAGCCACAAGTCCAACTATTACGTGACTAATTTGCCATGTGAAGACTTAGTGTTAACAACCACAACCACCACTTCTACCACGACTACTACAACACCTATTACTACTACGACCACTACTGCTACGACTGCTGCTGCTGCTACTACTACTACTACTACTACTACTGCTACAACTACAGGCATCAGAAGCACCTCGGATGCTCAGAAATCCAAGATGTTTCAAACAACCTCAAGAAAGAAAGCACTCACTGGGAACAAAGTCACTGCTTCCAGTGAAAACATTAAAACCACTACATCCAATTTAACTAAAGCTGGAGGAAAGAAACATAGTAGAAAGGGGAAGGTTATGTCAGTAGTTGCTGTGTCGCTGCTATTCCTGTTGATGTTGGCCATCATTGGAATTGTGATGGTGGTGCTAGAAAGAGGTTGTGGAAAGAAATCAAAACAGCAGACGAAATCATCTCTCTTAAGCCGGCTTCCCTGGCGAAAAAGAGGTCCTCCTAAAGTCACAAAGTGCAATTCGTAGATGTATAGCTAAGACATATATCGAACATTCAGTCGCCTTAAACTATTAAGCTTGAAGAAGTTTAATGAGTTTTATGCATTGTTTTTGCAGGATTTCTTTAAGAGAGTGCACGCAAGTCCTGTAGCACTGTCCCGCACTTTGTTGCAGTAAACATACATATGTCAAAGGACCCAAAGATCCCCGATTCTCATTTTACAAGAACATTCTTTTGCAGTTCCAGAGCGACAATTTGAGCAAATTTGTGGACAAAAATTCTGAATATCAGTATAACACAATAGAAGTCGCCAATTTTTGAATTCATTAGAATAGAAAAGTAAACTAACAGCAGACGATATTAGTTTCCTGCTCAAGGGATTATTAGCCACGAGAATTCGAACCTCAGGGGGCAATTTCATAAAACTTTTTATTCACTTGACTCGACTACTTGCAGAGTCTAGTAGTCGAGTCAAGTTGCAAATTTGTTTCATAAAACTTTTTCTGTCACGCTAGTACTAGCACTAGAATTACGAGTCTAGTAGATAGCTGAGTGCTAGTGGACAGAATTGCTGCTTGCTAGTACCTGTTTCATAAAACTCCCGCTGTTGCCGACTGCCCCGTTACTAGCAACTGTCTAGTTCTCTAGTGAATTTTAACTAGAGAACTTTCAGAAAAACTGCAATACCTTCCGCATTTATAAAACATTTGTTTCGAAATTTTTGCAAAGTGACGTGAAATATTTTCATCGACGTGTCCTAAAATTTCAAACGATTTGGTTTACAAGCAGAACAAATAGGAGTTTTTAAGAATTTTCACTATTTTTAGCAAAACTGATGCTAGCATACTTGTTACTCGCACTAGCAGTGCTAGTGCTGCTAGTAGCAGCTGAATCCTAGCTAATTTTTGTCGAGTTCCCAAAAATTTTTATGAAACACTTGCACTTGCACCTCGCACTAGTCATGCGAGCACCAGCATACTAGCACTCGCATGCTAGTAAAAGTTTTATGAAACTGCCCCCAGGTTGTCGGACCCGAAGACGAAAGCTTTAACCACTCGGCCTTTACACCACAATTGCCAGCAGTCTCATCTATGGGTGTACAAAGTCAGCATTAAACACGGAGACCAAAAATGCAACACTGCTCACTTTCAATCGTCGGCTCCCAAAACATTCAGGCATGAAAGGGTTACATAAAGAAACAAAGACGCCCTTTTACCGGGTGGGTACAGCAGTTATGACATAAATGCAACGAAACTGTCACAACATAGAACTGTGTTGACAGAAGACAAACTGCCATGAATACAGAGAAAAGAAACCAGAACCAAAAACGTAACAACCGAAAAATTCAAACAGGTACAAATTAGGCACAGTCAGACAATATATAGAATACAGCGACAGTAAGTACTTTGCAAGAGTACCAATACTCTTCTACCTATGTAAAACCATAAATCACCTAACCTAAAAGGTATATAACCCGCCAAGCAAATGTGTTCACCGATAGGCTTGAGTTCTCCGTGGGGATGTTTTTTACCCGTCTTTGTCGGTGTTTTTTACCCTCCTCGACTATATATCACTTTCACTCTTAATTTTCGAAAAAATCCTGTTTTCACAAATTTTAAATTTTTCACGAATTTCAAGAATCTTTCACGACGTTTTCGCTACTTTGACATAAAATCTTAAAGTCATCGTCTCCGCCCCGAGGAGCTATAAGATGGACAATAACTGGCATTGCCCCCACGGTCTGTTGAAAATCCGCATGGGCATTAATTGTTCATTATTACTAGGCCTATACTTAGCTTAGAAGAGCTAAGTTAAGTGTTTGAATTGCGTTTAGCTGCACCCATTAAGAAGGGCTACAAATACCACAGAAACAATATACTTGAGTGAGAGGCTCTGACCTGAACTGCATAGCGTAGAAAAGTCGAAAACCTCCTGAAAAAGTACTTTTTTCAACTCGACTTTTTCCGAAAAACCTGCACATCGTACAGATTGATGGGCCCCCATAAAGACTCCATAAAAATAAGCAAGGTGGGGGATGCTGAGTGCAAAGAGTAAAACAAGTGAGGATTGAGGAATCGGAAAACTAAGAAGATGAAGATGGCCAAGTACGGACACCAAAACCGTAAGAGTAAACTAGCAGATCAAGTAGAGACACCACAAAAGATTGATCTGCATAATTTACTTTAAGGGAAACTTTAACTTTTCATTTATATATGAAACCACAAGATTTTGCTATATGTGAGTGCAGTCAGAAACTTATCGGCGAGCTTCGGTAGAATTTTTTCGGCCACATAGTGGTTTATCCTTACAGACAGCGACTCATATATATTTTGTGTTCAAAAATAACGACAATTAAAATTGTCAGAGCACATACCACAGTGTCTCTACATATGTGAAACTCTTGATACACTAGTGAAAACTATTAATTTTTTGAATCCCGCTCTCATCTCACTGCTTTTCAAGTAGTAAAGAACTAGATTATTCGCAGAGTTTAAATTAATAATCACCCAAAGACTGGTTCCAAGGTAAGGTCTTATCAAAGGATTTGGAACTATTTGAGCCCTCACCAACATTAAAGACAACGGAATACAATACAGAACAAAAGTAAATACAATAACGAACAACAACGTTTTAGTTACTTTTGCCTAGACCTGGCTTGATTCCTGGAAACCGGGAATCGATATGTGAATTTATAATCAAAACATACAACACGCATTCGCTTTAGAAATTTGAGATATTACAGAAATTTGGAAAATTGTGTCGACTCCCTCTCATCACTGGACCATGCTCGGAGAGACAGAAACAATCACATGTCCGTATTTTCACTTCTGCGCATGGCTCTAGCTATTGTGTGCAGCAAACTGAGTATAGTGATTTTGCCTTGGACTTAGCTTTTAAGCATGTTAATATTTTCTCAACAGATTCCACACCCTCTACAGACTCAACAGGCTCAACAAGTTCAACAGACTCAACAGACTCTACACCATCTACAGACTCTACACTCTCAACAGACCCTACACCATCTACACACTCGACAGACTCTACAACATCTACAGACTCAACAGACTCAACAAGTTCAACAGACTCAACAAGTTCAACAGATTCAACAAACTCAACAGACTCTACACCACAGACTCTACACTCTCAACAGACCCTACACCATCTACACACTCGACAGACTCTACACTCTCAACAGACTCTACACCATCTACAGACTCAACAGACTCTACACACTCAACAGACTCAACAAACTCAACAGACTCAACAAGTTCAACAGACTCAACAAACTCAACAGACTCTACACCCTCTACAGACTCAACAGACTCAACAAGTTCAACAGACTCAACAAACTCAACAGACTCTACACCCTCTACAGACTCAACAGGCTCAACAAGTTCAACAGAGTCAACAGAATCAACAGACTCTACACCATCTACAGACTCTATACTCTCAACAGACCCTACACCATCTACACACTCGACAGACTCTACACTCTCAACAGACTCTACACCATCTACAGACTCAACAGACTCTACACACTCAACAGACTCAACAAACTCAACAGACTCTACACCATCTACAGACTTTACACTCTCAACAGACTCTACACCATCTACAGACTCAACAGACTCTACACACTCAACAGACTCAACAAACTCAACAGACTCAACAAGTTCAACAGACTCAACAAACTCTACACACTCAACAGACTCAACAAACTCAACAGACTCAACAAGTTCAACAGACTCAACAAACTCAACAGTCTCTACACCCTCTACAGACTCAACAGACTCAACAAGTTCAACAGACTCAACAAACTCAACAGACTCTACACCCTCTACAGACTCAACAGGCTCAACAAGTTCAACAGAGTCAACAGAATCAACAGACTCTACACCATCTACAGACTCTACACTCTCAACAGACCCTACACCATCTACACACTCGACAGACTCTACACACTCAACAGACTCAACAAACTCAACAGACTCTACACCATCTACAGACTTTACACTCTCAACAGACTCT
>JASAND010010830.1:0-14308 GCA_030248195.1 Trissonchulus latispiculum | reverse complement strand
GCCACATTACAGTGAGTGCAAGTGGGATGATTTTATTTTGCGCCAAAGATTCTCCATTGTAAAATATTAAGCATCCCAGACACTCGTGATATTTATGATGGAAGAATCTGCAAAACTGCGGTACGCTGGAAGAGAATTTTGATTTAGGCCCCAAAATTTTAAAAAATTTTATTGTCGAAAAGGTTGATATGGAAAATCGTCAAAATCGAACGTTTTTACAGGCTGAAAAGTGGGTCTCGGAAAGAATTGCAAATTTCACTAATCAGGTGGCCCTAAATAAAAATTCTAACCCAGGGTTCCATAGTACTTGAATTGGAGGTTCCACTGATACCAATGGTTTCATTGTATGTTATTCCAGTTTCGAGATCTTTTTGGCGCAAAAATGGGCATTTTGAGCAAAATTTTTAAAATTTCGGTTTTTTCGGACATTCTGGCTAAATTCCGTCAACAGTATGGTCCCAAATTGCCTATTTTCTATTCCAACTTGTGTATTCATGTCTTCGGATCTATTTGCAGCATGAATTTTGCTGATAGTTGCATCCAGTACTTCTCAGTGCCAACCGGGACCCTCGAACCTCGAATTACACAAAACAGAGATTTTTTAATTTTTTCAAAATATATGGCATATTATACATCAATCGAAAGGCTCATTGCAGGGATGAATTTTCTCATAGAACTATGGGCCGGAAATGCTTCTATTTTAAGTTAACCGCTGTTAAATGTTTCATTACATCAGGAGGAAACAAGACCCTTGTTTCCTCCGAGAACTTCTTTATAGAAGCTTCTGACCAAACCTATCGGCTAGAACTGTGCGAAAACGCTTTCAATAGTTTTTGGAAGGTGTATAACAAAATATGCTAAAAACATAGAGTTGATTTGCGAAAATTTGTCTCAGCTGGCTGCAGCACCCTTGAGCTCATGATCATATTCAAATTGCACACAGTTGATGGCTCGTAATTCCTACGGAGAACTGAACAAAACAACTCAAAATTTAAACTATGTGCACGACATGTGGCTAATTTATGTGTGAAAACGAGCGAAATCCATCGCTGCTCAACTTTATCATTTTTGACCCCCCCCCCCTTAAAGGGGGGGGGGGGGGTCCAGCATGAAAAAATTTAAGGTCACGGATTTGCTCATTTTCACAAAATTTTGCCACATATGTCCTGCATATCGAGTTTCAATTTCGAGTAGCTTCGTTCAATACTTAACGAATAATCCGACATTAATTGCGTACTTTGAAAACAGGTGAAAAAGGCGGTGCCGCAGCACAATAAAGGCACTTGACACCTGAACTTCTTGAGAATGGAGCTATATTCGGTTGTAGTGTTTGGTATCTGATGCAAACAAAGAACTTAGGGTAGCTTTTAATGGGAAAACGTTTCTTTATGACTTTATTTAGTGATTTTGGGAAGTAGCACCGACGCTGGAAAGCCCAGACCACGAAAATCATTTAATGGCCGATATTTGAATTTGGTGGATTGTAGGTACGCTCCAAGAAGAAAAAATGTTCCCGACAATGAGAGCTTTCGATTTATATAAAATTTAACGTATTTCGAAAAATTTGAAAAATCGCTATTTTTGAGATTATGGTTGTCAGACCCTCATATTTGACCCCAGCGACCAACTGGGTGTACTAACCTGCACCATTTGTGCCCAAACTTGACCTAAAGTCATCAATAATCGTGCGCAAATAGATAGTCTAACATTTTATAGGTCTGTAGTAGTATAGGCTCCGCTTTTCGAGCAGCACTCCGGGAGCAAAATCTGGAGTAAATTTCCGGTTGGTGTTCTTAGTTTGTAATTACAAGTTTTGACTACATTTTTCTATTTTAGAACCCTTCCTATGATTCCATGTTCTTTACTCGCCCAGGTTCTTGGGTTTTCCTAACTTCTAACTGCAAGGGTTTATATAATTTTGGTGCAGCATCATCCAATCAGGTTTCATAAAAGTTTCATAAGCTGATTTTCAACGGTACATAACTTTCTCATCCCTGATCTGATTTCGATGAGACAGATGCCATTTGATTCCTCTCCTTGAGCTCTACAAGTCTAGACCCAACTCACTTAGTTTCAGCTGAATAAGGAAGGATTTTTATAATTTTTGGTGCAGCATCAACAAATCAGGTTTCATACAGTTTTTAAAATCTTTGACCGCCTATAATCTTCCCACCTCTCATCCGACTATGGTGAATCCAACATTGTGAACTCCATCTCCTCCAACCTACACTACAAATTCAAATACACTTCCCGACCTGCACCACAAATCCCAATACACTTCCGCAAAGTCAACCAATCACTGCACCGAATATTGCCTAAATCCAACCTTCAGCGAATCAAATTGTTTGAAGCAACATTTGAAGAAATTTGAAATAAACGAGAAGTTAACTTTAATGCACTGGAGCATTGAAAGTCTTATAGGGGAGGAGTGCTTTAAGACTCGGATTTCCTTGTCCAGAAAGTTTGTAAGTTGAGAGAATCCCAACTGGTTTTCAAACTTAATCCTAATTTTATCCCCAATTTTCGGCTATAAATATTTCTACCTAGGCCTGTACAGCTTCCCCAAAAACTGACAGGTGTAGTTCAATCGGATCCTCTCCTGGGGAAGACGAGACACTTTGCATTGATTTACCGAGTATTAGAACTCCTATGATCACTGAAACCTCCTGGGCTCAAACTACAGTACATGTGCAGCGTCCCTGCTCAGTCTTGTGCATCTTGGCCATGAGGAGTCACCTGTATCTTCCTGGCACTTTCCACATTTTTCACAAGCAGTACTTTCGCACATGCTATGTATTGCATTTATTTAAACATTTTGTCATAAATTACAAATGAGAGCTCATCTTCTGTTTGTTTATGTCTACACACCAGTGCTCACTGTTCTTGAAATCTGATCATTTCAGACGACGCTGGTGAGTCAGACTTGATTCACTCTGATAGATTCTTGAGTTTAGTTTATAGGTTGTTTTGCTTCAGTGGAGTTTGATTTGTTACTAGTATGGTATTTGTAAATATTTTCTCATTTTCATTTTCTGATCATCTGAAGTTCTCTGTCTCCTTTAATGTCCTTTGCTTCTATCATTTTGTCATTAGATTACCTTTACTATCACTTCATGTTGACTTGAATGGATCATTGTACTTTATTTCTGAGTCACTTCCATATAGTCTGTTAATTCTATATATTATTCTGAGTCATCGATAATTTCAATCATTAAATTTTTGTTCTTTATTCTTGTTCATCAAATTTGTCCATCAGCTTTTCAGAAATATCTAGTGCTGCACCTGGTTCCTTTGTTAATGTCTTGATATTTTCCATCGTAATACTTTGTTCACAATTTTATTTGTTGAATTTCCGTTAATTATTGATCAGTCATGGGTCCCTTTATTAATCGTTGGATGAAAATAGTTCTTCTGAGTTGAGTTTCAGTCTGATCTCTAGGTCGACCATTGCAAGCTCAATTTCTTCCTCAACTATCATGGTCATAAATGTAGTTTGCCAACTCCATTTGATTTCACTTCTGGCTTCTGATCATTTGATAATGTCCTCAAATTAATGATGTCAGTTGTCAGACCTCAATGACTGAGTTATCATATACTGTCGATTATTATCATCATTAATGATTGAGATTCATCATAATAGAATATGATCATATAGTTTTGAATGACTGTTGTAGAATGAAGTCTTGCAACGTCTTGTCTGATAATCTCATCATATGGTTTGTGATGATCACGTAGAAGATACAGTATATGTTTTGATAGCTGCTTTATAGATTTCTGATAATGCTGTCTTTGTAGTTTGCTTTTATTGATTGGCAGAGTCATTTCAATGATTTGAGTTATCTGAGTTACATCAGAGGATACACTGATCTTCTGAGTACAATGTGACGAAGCTCTACCAAAAATTAAATTAGCCCACCAAATTTGAGTATTGACACCACCTCAGAGTACATTACTCTAAAGATCTGGTATACCAGTGTCGGTGTTAACCTGAAGTTGTAGCTGAAGCATCTCATTGAAAATCAAAGAAAGCACAAGTTTAACAAAAAAGACAAAAGCGACATCAAGTCTATAAAGTGTATAAAATCAAGCTCTTACAAGTATGTCTCCTTCGACGGTGAATATTACAAACCATGGCCAGTACAAGAGCTGTGGTCAGGATGTCCACAAGGGCTTTCAAACTACAGCGTCATGTTCAAAAACCTTCAACAGTGCCCAACCTGAGTATGATGAGTCTGAAATCCAGAGTAACGATGAAACAGAATCAGAAACGAAAAATCAGGGTGTCGACACAGTAGCGACTGAAGCTGTGGAGAGGTCTACGAGCCAACTGACATCGGCAAATTTTGGGATGAGCTTGTCAGGCAGTTCTAAAGAGAAATTCGAAGGTATAATAAATAGGTTAGCAAATCAACACGTTGCAGACGATCATGATGAAGTTGAGGGAGAAATCGAGGCTTACAATGAAAACCAACGAAAAAAACTTGTTTAAACTTCAGTTTAGGAAAATTTATTTTCAAGCATCCAACGTTGCAAAAGGTTCCTTGACGATCCAATAATTGACGAAATTCTAACCAAACAAATATATGAGGCAAAGGAATCTAGATGAAGAAGCCCTCAGACGTGCATAGAAAAATAGAAAAAGAACTCTAATTTGAGCAACAGGGGTACTACCTGAAAAAGTGGACGCGGGACCAATTTGATGAACAGGAGCAGGAAGAAACAAAATTCTATTAGTTGGGAGTATGTTTGGAGTAGGTCGCAGTGTATACTGGTGTTAACTGGGAGCTAGTATGGAGTGACTCAGAGTACAAAGGTACAACAGTCTATAAGTTAACGTAAGGTAAAAAAGCAAGAAGACAAAATTCTAGAAAATATTAGGAAAATATGGTCGGAGCAAGATTGGTGTAAAGAAGGAGAGACCCAGAACTTAGGTGAATTGAAAATGAAAAATGAAAATATTTTACAATATCACTTTGTGCAAACGGTCAAACTATTTTTAAGCCAAGCAACTTTAGCTAACTGTCTTGTGCCCAGTATAAACGGGTAAAATGTGTTGCGTAGACTGTCAGTCTGACTTCTACAATCGTCGATAGCGGTCGGTTTTTTAAGAGCTCTGGAAAGTAAAGCATAGAAATGCGGTAAGGACATAAACAACTCGAAGATGCAAAACTTCATTTGTGAATTTTGCGGTAAATGTTCATCGGAAAATACAACCTCAACAGGCACATCAAAGAAAAAAAACATGAGGGTGTGAGGGTTACTTAGAAAATGGGGAAAGAGTTATCGGGAAGATACAAAGGTGACTCATATATGTGAAGCTGACCTCTAAGAAACCTGAGCAAGACTCTTCAGGAAGAGCACTTTCAGCTTCACGTTAATGAAAAGTTTAAAACTAAGAAAGGATTCGATGGTCACATGGGAGTTCATGCAAAAGCTTCGATAAAATACTACTGCGAGAATGTCCTCGGTTGTCCTACCTAAGAGGATCAAGATTGAGACCACCTGTCGAGTTTTTGGGGAAGCTGTCCGACAAATTAGAAATATTTATAATCGAAATTGACAAAATTAGAACAAAGTTTAAGCTCGGACCGGGATCTACTCAACTTACAACTTTCGTTTGGAAGATTCAGGAATCCAGTCTTAAAACACTCCTCTACTCCGTTTTCAATGCTCAATTCTACGCCATTAAAATTAACTTCTCGTTTGGTTTCATTCTTCAAAATGTTTTGGACCATGAATTAGATTTCTACTACCCTTCAAACAACAACCACTACTTAGAGGAGCCTAAATTTATTGGAAATAGGGAAGACTTGGAGGAACTTAATCTAGAGTTTGACAGAATGGATGTTCTAGAGTGGGCCCGACAGCAGAGACCTACCACAAAATGGGTCGTTGTTGACGTTACGAGTATATGCTTCTTTGTGTATAAGTTGACTGGGTACACTATGCACTAGATAAAAACAAAAACATAAAACTGATAAAACGAAAAAATACAAAAATATTGCATGCGCCGGACTAGGTTAGATTAGGAGGTTACTGTAAATAAGTAGGTACTGTATATAGATTAGGTAGGTAGGTTAGGTAGGTAGATTAGGTAGGTAGGTAGGAGTCCGGTAATGGGCCTACGCCGGGTCCCAAGCCCCGGGGGAAGAACGCAGAGGGACGGTTAAACAATATTCGGAGCAGTGATTGGTTGACTTTGCGGAAGTGTATTGGGATTTGTAGTGCAGGTCGGGAAGTGTATTTGAATTTGTAGTGTAGGTTGGAGGAGGTGGAGTTCACAATTTTTAGTTCACCAAAATCGGATGAGAGGTGGGAAAGTTATAGGCGGTCAAAGATTTTAAAACCTTTATGAAACCTGATTTGTTGATGCTGCACCAAAAATTATAAAAATCCTTATTTAGCTGAAACTAAGTGAGTTGGGTCTAGACTTGTAGAGCTCGAGGAGAGGAATCGAACGGTATCTGTTTCATCGAAATCAGATCAGGGATGAGAAAGTTATGTACCGTTGAAAATCAGCTTATGAAACTTTTATGAAACCTGATTGGATGATGCTGCACCAAAATTATATAAACCCTTGCAGTTAGAAGTTAGGAAAACCCAAGAACCTGGGCGAGTAAGGAACATGGAATCATAGGAAGGGTGCTAAAATAAAACAACGAAGACAAACTTGTAATTACAAACTAAGAACACCAACCGGAAATTTACTCCAGATTTTGCTCCCGGAGTGCTGCTCGAAAAGCGGAGCCTATACTACTATACTATACTATACTACACTACCACATACAACAGTTAGGTAAAGCAGAATGTGGAAGGACGGTCTCAATCCAATGATTGCAGGTCGAAATGGCCCTCCTATACTACTGTCTGTGTTGCCATAGCTCTAGGTTATTTTCCAAAAAACTGGAATTTCCTACATTTTGCTAAAAATTGAGATTTCTGCGCCAGAGAAATCTCGAAATCGGACAGAGGTAACCAAGATCAATTGGTATCGTTCGAAATGTCTTGTCATAAGCTGTGATTTGTAGGAAGTAGAATTTTTAATTAGGGCTTACAGCTTTCAGAATATTTCATCAAACTTGCTGACCCCCAATTTTAACATTGCAAAACAGTCAAATTTGGCTGTTCGCAAACTTAAAAAATTAATTAAAAATTTTTTGAAGGCCTAAATTAAAATTCTGCTTCCTACAAATCACCCTTCGAGATCGTATATATGATATAGGATGGACGTTGAACTGCTCCATTGTGTCGTTGGCAAGATTTCTCTGGCGCACGGAAAAAATCACCACTTTTTCCGTTTCCTATGTTTAACACATACTGACATCAACTTTGAGGTGAAATTACTCACTAACCGTAAGAGATCCGACCTTCATTTCAAAAACTCGTTAAAATATACCAATCGGACAACAAAATATGTGAAAATGAGCAAAATCGGAGATGGTCGAAAAATCGGCCAAAAATGGACCCCCCCCTTAAGTGCTTTATATCAATTTTGCCTGGACTGAGTGTACAGCTTGCTGGCTTGCTCGAGAAAGATTGTTGCTAACTTTCTAGCTGACGAACTTCAGCAAAAGTTTCAATGGTTAGCTGGACGATCATGTCAAAAGTGTTTCTGTCGAACGTTTGGAATTATTTAAGAGCTTTACTCTGACAATGTTTGGAAATTTTAAAAGCATCAAGCTGACGATTTGTGGGAACTTACTCGGTACAGGTCGAGATCATTTCCAACCGTTTCAGTTACAGTCATTTAATAGATGCAACTACCTTTAAACCGATAGCAGTAATGTTACTGTTGGATAGAGCGAGAGAACGTTTAGTTAGAGTATCAACAATTTTTAGCAAAGAAGTGTTTGAAATTTAATGTTGTGCTGGCTCCTAACAGGCAATGTTGCTTTATGCTTCCTTCAACTGTAAGAAAAGAATCGTCACACGTTTTAGTGTTTAATTCTTTTGGAATAAGCTTGGAATAATGCTTCTCTAATGCTCTAGTGAACATTTGCATTATTAAATTAAATTATATTTAATATTAAATTAAAAACTAATTTTTAATAACTATTAGCACGAAATTATTTCTCGTAGTGACAGACAGTTATGCTTTGTTTTGATTTTAGAAAGGAATTATCCCAGAAAGCTAAACGTGCACTTGATGAGATCAAGAGTGAGATGGAGGACGTTCATGAAAAGAAGGCTGCGGGTACCTCTACATATTTAAAAAAGGCACAAAAGAAAGTTGCACACCACCAAACACCCGAAAAAATTGCGTGGCTCTAACCCGGGGTTTCCTGTTTAACTTACAGAAGCTCTAATCAACGGAGCCATTGGCACTTCAGTAGAATGAACTTTCAATCGGAATTATGGGTAGGCAAACATATTCTCCGACTATCATCATTCTATGGTTTGGTAAATCATCTGTAAGAATCCTTCTCAGGGGTACCTAGACATGAAGTTTACATTGGCGACGGTTTTTTGGTAAATGTCAGAATTAGACTTAAGGTGTTGTCTAAAGAGTTTAGCACTTGTCAACCATTCGATGAAATGCAGCTGGTCAAGTTTATTTACATTCAGGATCATGCCATGAAATTTGTGGGCTCATTAAGGTGGTTCCTTTTATTTATTTATCATCAGGAGCACTGAGTCAGAAAGATGGCCAGTTGTCTTCGTCTATAACAGTCAGATTTCATATCAGCCTCCAATTTTCAAGAACTTTTTTGATTTTACTTAGCTAAATGGTTGACATAAAGTCGTATTTGACGAACTATGAAACACCAAAAACAGGAAATTAGATTGATACCCACTTTTTCCTGAAAGGCTTTTCCTGTGGAACATATTAATGACAATCTCCAGACATTACCATCCGGAAGGTGATCTCTAACTCTAGTATGAAATTTGCAAAGCATCTGTAACTAATTTTAATAGAAATAATTGTTAAATAAATACATTAAATTTTCATTATGGTGGATACCTGCCCCTTGACATTAATTCATCGTTGGTTTTAGATAAAATTGAAGATTTCATTATTATAAGTGTGCGTAGATTCATTCCTTATTTTGAACGAAACATAGATACAACTTGCTCCGACTTCGCTTCCCGCGAACAAAACGCCAGCCTGATTAATTGTTCCTTGAATTCAGCATTAAGATGTACCAGTAAAGCTATATTCAGTGGACTGCTTGCCGGCATTATCACATTGAAAAGTTGAGACGGGTTTGTATTGGTTGGAAATACGGACACTTGAACAAATCGTTGAAGGGCAAGCAGCGTTTTCGGCAGTACCACAAGAACAAACGTTATGCTGCCTATTCCCAGAAAATACTTCGTTATTTTCAAATGACTTTGGTAATTTGCTACCGATTGAGGCTGGTTTCGATACCGCTTTGCCTTGAATATGGTCGTAGCAGTAGCGATCACTATGCTGAAAAATCCAATCCATCCTGATATACATTGGTAGCAGGTAAACCACACAGGAAACTCCCACCCAAAAGCTCCGTTCATGCGACACCCTAATCCCAGTATTTCGGATGAAAATCCAAATTTGAAAGCCATGCTGAGTCCCGTCAGATACCCTGCGAAGGTGGCTAAATCAGCACAGGCTAAAATGCAGAAGGCATAATGGTTGCTCTGTTTCCAGTACCAGTAGAAAGCAAATATTGCCAGACATCGATCGATACCGAAGACCATGGTTAATGTAGGATTTATAAACTCTGCTAAGGCGATAAGATGCGGCCCTGGCATCACTAAACACTGAGACAGCGTTCGCTTCACCTTTCCACCATAGGTTAACAGATCGTACAAGGCTTGCCAAGCCATGGCTTGACGGGCAACGCTTTGCAGGATATCGCAGCAGAAGAAACCTAAATAAAAATTTAGAAAGACAAAGTCGAAATTTAAAGGATATTGCTATCAGATAAATCGCATCTCAATCCGATACTATCTTCACGCATTTTACAAATAAGCATTAAGAGGGTTGGTTTTTACATTTATACCGTTATTGGGTGAACCCTGTTACAGAAATCATCCCTTACTAAAACTTGTAGAATTGGCTAACATTATTGGACTGAGTTCACAGATCTATGTCAGTGGAAATATCTGCGTCTAAATAGGAAAACAAATACCTGCCAGCAAGATCATCCCTTTATCGTTTCTTAACGATTTACTCTGCATCACTGCAATTAAGGCAAACATGCTGATTAATGCAGCAATTGATGTAGTAACAGGCTGAGATCCATAGACAGCTATTTCCGCATCCAATTCCTGTTGTGATAAATGATTTACTGCTCGTCCAGTCAAATTTGACACACTCGTATTTTTAGATGTCATTTTCTTTGAAATTATTGGAAATTATTGAACTAGACCTTGTAGTTTCCAAGTCGGAAAGTATATATATTTTACTAGGTGTTGTACTGTCGTCTTTTTGCAAGAGCTAAGTAATAGCTAACATGCTGTAGAACAACGAGCCAGAATTATTTCAACCAGTATTTAGTTAAATATAGATATACAGGACAATCAAAAATCTTATTAGAATATTATTTGAATCCTGAGATGCTACCCACCTGTGCAAGGATTCTCCCTTCTCAAAATTTCCAAGACAATCTGGAATGATAGCATTAATAGGATTCAGCCAATTTGAATGTTTCAAATTTTTCTTCGCCCTTATGATACAATTGCTTTACCTACCGTATCACAATTACTGTTCAGCTAAATTGAATTTCGATGTGCAACGTATTCTGCGCCTGTCATATATTCTGATTTCCATTGTTCGCTGACAATCATGCGATTTGACATTCCAAAAATGAAAACAGGGAAATTCCAGAAGTAAGGATTTAAATGAAATTGTTTGAGCAAAATACCTGATTTTTTGATGGAAATTTTAAAAGTAGGAAATTAAGTGAAATTTCAAAATTCCTGTTTTAAAGGAATTCACAATTTCATTTTACGGTGAAACCTTTCCATTTTGAACGACACAGATTCCACGACTATCCAGTCAGATTCCTAGATTTTTTGCCCTTTTTTATCCACCAATTTCGGAACAATCGGAACTTTCTTGAGATGTCCACAGATTTCACATTTTTTGAAGGAACTGCAAAAGAATGAAATTAAGTGAAGTTCTTTCAGCAAAATCCCTGATTTTGATGCAATTTCCAGAATTCCATTTTTTGGTGAATTTTTTTAAATCTTTTCCATGAAATGTTAGCCAGCAATAGGATCAGAATCTTTTGACAGACGTATTAAGAGGAGAGAACTAAAATGATGAAGTGCCAGCATCGGATATAAAACTTTCTTGAAAGGCTCTTTGGATACCAGTGAAACAAAATAATTTTCGATAACACTATGGTTGTGGATGTTAAGATGCTGGTTCGGGTTCGTGCATTTTTGGGCTTTAAAAGCGCAATGGTCGTTGGAATTCATTCAAATGTGATATATTTACATCATTTAGCCTAGAAAAGATTTTAGAAAAGTCGCGGTACGGTTTAAGAGATGACAGCGAAAATTGATTTTCGAGGTCCAAAACTCCAAAACTTGTCGAAAAATTGTAGGATTTCTACAGTTTCAACAGCGCTGGTCCGTCGGCAAATATTGCCCGTATTTGTAGTACCTACTAAAGCACATGTTATGCCCAACGGAGAGCTCTCTGCGACATCAGTGTGTACGCACAGCAGCGAAAATGTGAAATTTTGAAAATCGCAACCAGATTGTTATGAACACGAATTTCTCTCAGCTCCTGCAACCAATTAGAAAACGACTTTAGGCACGGACAATTGGTACAATTGCGGAGCGCTATTTTTCATGGTTTCGCGTTTTCTCTTTCCGTTCGAGAGAAATAATCATCCAAACTTGAAAATTTTGACGAAAATCAGACAAAATGTACATTTCTCTCAAAAGTTTGAGCTTACCTGATCACTAAAAGATTTGAGAAAAAATAGCCCTCGGGAAGACGTTTCTTTTGAAGTCTGAACTAGTTGCTTTTATTTAGCTTTCACACATTTCGAGAAATCCGTGTACAAAAATTGTTTTCTTGTTATCGCATGTTTAAGTTGAAGAGTTGAAATGAGACAGGTATACCCTACTTAGCTGTAACAAGCACATTATAAGCTTTAAAATGATGTAAAAATTATCGTTGAATTCCAAGAATTGGGCAAATTACAGTCTTTCAAAATTTGCTGCAAATACCCGAACCAGCACGTTTAAGAATTTTTACCATCTTTGGTGCTGAAGTTGCAACTTCACTTAGGCTAGATAATTTTTCACGTCTCAATAGGGAGTACCCACAAGTACGGAAAAGTTTAAAGTACTGGGTGACTGTATAGCTTGGGAAAACAAAAGTTAAGGAGGTGTGCACTAACATTTGTTTACGCTTACGTGGTAGGAACATAGACTGCTCCTAGTAGCTTCCCTGCTCAACAGCTTACGAAAAGTGGTGTAAAATTAGTCCATATGTTTGGAGTGCTGTGTGAAAAACTAGCAATTACGGCCTGCGATTCTATAACGATTCTAACAAGCGATCATAGTATTTCCAAAGATTATTTACTTAAGTCAATGAGACATCAAAGTGCTAATTATGTAGCTAATTAGCTAATTATGTAGCTAATTAGACATTAGCTAATTATGTAATTTCAGTCAGTGGAATAGTGTTGTACATTTTGTTGATGATCGTGAATAGTGATGATGGTGAATATTTGAATTTCAGTACATTGGATAGGGCCAACAAAGGAGTGAGCGAGTGCTTTCAAAAGTGAGTGCTATCTTGACAAACACTAAATCCACTTGTATGTGAACCTCCGCAGTGTTTGAGTGAAAAGGTCTTAAATTGCTCAAACTCATCGGAAGCAAGGTAGTTTCGATTCTTAGATAGAGATCATGGTATTCTGCTAACGTTTGGGAACCGAAAGTGTGCCAAACAGCATTAGAATGTTCATAATCATCGTCACTAACTCTTTCCTACGTTAATATGCTGTGGATATTTTTTCAGGCAGATTGACCTCATAAAAACTAAACCCAGGAATCTGTGTATTCGTAAGGGTTAGACAGCTTTCTACGCAATAAATGGATCTTATCCTACTCTGAGTATTCGTGGTGAAGAGCGGGGAAGTTTGCCAAACATATAGACAGAGCAGATGATGTCCCTAGGAATTGTACTGCATCAATCTGTTTAATATTATTAACAAACGCTCGTTTTTTCATGCTAATGACCTAAACTAAGGGAAACTGTCAGATAGTCTTCCATTCCCTTAGGTCTTTGGAAATTCAAATTTAATTTGCTGTTGTACCAATGCGCTGCATGATGAGGTGAGAATCGTAACTTTGATTGACCGCACCAGGATATTTGCCACATAGGTTGCAATGATCAGTAACTCTGATTGACTCACAGGAACAGCACGTAGTTAAATTTGTCCTGACTTTAACAGCTTGCACGGGCACGAAAAGCTTGTGTGACGGAGAGAAATGGGACAGCCAATTGCACCAACATGCTTCTGCTATTCATTCTTGGACAAGGCGACACTTTATATTCCGTCGGTCTAAAAGCTTCTGATGAACTAACGATTTCTGAATCACAACTGTCAATATGCCTGTTCACCTGTAGGCTCATATTTGGGCCCACAGGATAAACTCACACAACTCAACATGACCTTGGATGGCAAGCCACTGTGATTTTAAAGTTTTCCAACTTTATACCTGCATATCTCTGACAGTTTGATTTTGAACTCTAATGTTTTGTCTTGTTTTTGACAACATATGTACCTATATTGTGTGTGAAAATGAGCGAAATCCGTGATTGTCGATGTTGACTCAAAGCGACCCCACCATAGTGCAGTTTCTTTTTAATTTTCTTCTAGAAATATTTTCAACAGAAGCGAAAAAATTGCATCAATTGCTCAAGGGCGGAGCATTAAATTAAATTTCTTAGGGCCCAATCATAGCTTGTGTGACCTCTAGGTTATAAGGAATATTTCAGTCTAACATATCCCTATCAACTACATGCACACGTACTTAATGCGTAAACGCTTCTGCATATGCATGTTTATAGACAGTTTACAACGTCAGCAGTGAAGTCGGCTTGTTCTTAGTTGGCCCACGTCTTGTTTGTCTTACATTTGCTGATTGGCTGAAATACTTGATGACAATCGGAGGCCCCGCCTACTTTACACTACCGTATACCCTGCTACGGGCTGTCTTTTCCTTTCCGTGTTCGCTTAACTAGTTTAA
This sequence comes from Trissonchulus latispiculum, assembly GCA_030248195.1. Lineage (NCBI taxonomy): Eukaryota > Metazoa > Nematoda > Enoplea > Enoplida > Ironidae > Trissonchulus > Trissonchulus latispiculum. Next base: position 106 of record JASAND010010830.1, on the reverse strand, counting down.
AATGTTTGTTACAATTTTGCAATATTCAAAACGTTACAAGAGTTTGTAAAGAAATATAAAATTTACATAGAGGATTTTACTAATTATTATGTGAAGTTAGCACCGG